>QJNZ01000337.1:0-93931 GCA_004155055.1 Monosporascus sp. CRB-8-3 | reverse complement strand
GGGGGTTCCTAGGGCAACGGAGGGGTGGGCGCGACAGACCCACTCTTTGCATGTATGTAGCCCAGTCCTAGCTACTCCCACACCTTTCCCACAACCTAGATCAAGCAGAACAACAGCGATATCCCGAATTGCGACCCGTTTCCTGACATTATTAAATAAAATAAAAATTTATTAATTTAATTCGAGACAAGGATTATAACGATAATATTTAAAAAGGCCGAATAAAAGGAATATTTCGTTAATATTTACTTATAACGGTAAATTAAATATATAACGATTATATCGTTAAATTTCGGAGGGGGGGGGGTAGATTTAAAAAAAGAAAATAATAATATTTATAACGGGAACCGGAAAAATAAACCTTTATAAAATAAAAAAAGTTAGTTACTCTATTTTATTTTTAGTAAATATAAATATATAATAAAGAATTACCAGAAAAAATAAAAAAGTAATATAAAATATAAAGTTAATTTTATTTCGAAAGGTTTAAGGATTTATATAAAACGGATAAAAAGATTTTTTAAGGCGATAACAAGGGCCGAATAGTTTTATAATAACTTTAAGATTATAAAAACGTATCGGTAAATATGGTAATTTATTATCAAAACGTTAAAAAGATTAAAAAGGTTTTAATTTATAGCTTTAAGATTATAAGGATAAAAAGGTTAAAGTTTATATTTAATTATTTTTATTTTAAATAAAAATAAGGAACCTAAAATTAGAATATATAGAATTATAATCTTAAAAATATAATATAATTTGCCAACAAAATAGATAAAAATTTAAATATAGTTTTAAACGTAAAATATTTACTCTATATAAATCGAATAGTATTATAATTTAAACGAAGAAAACTAGAAATATAATATATACGATAGATTTAAATCTAATACGCGGATTTAAAAATAAATTATAAAAATATTTAATAACGGAATACTTAATTAATTTAAGTGTATTTTATTATGTAATTACGGAATTTATAATAACTTTTGAAAAAATACAGGGATTATAACGTTAAATAAAGAATATTAAAGAATTATAAAATAATACTAGTTTCGGAAATAATACGAAATATATGTAAGATATAATAAAGTAATTATAATAAAGATATATTTATCGAAATATTTAACAGTATTAAATAAGTTTAAATATTAACGTTAAGCGCTTAAATTTCGTAATATAATTCTTTATATACTTTAATTGTATTTATAAGATGTTAATTAAATAGTTACTTTTTATTTTAAAATATTTACGCGATTATTATAAAACTCGAAAATAAATATAATAATAATTTCTTTAATTTCTTTTATTTAAAGAATATATAATAAAATACTTTTAACTTATTTAATTATTAAGACTTATTAATTTATAAGTATTTTATATAAATAGTATTTCGGGGTTTATATATTATATATAAATCTTTTTAACTGTCGTTTTTTAAATCCGGAAATAATTAAATTAATATGTATTTTTTATACTTTACGCATTTCTTTTAATAATTTACTATTATACTTTTATTAAAAAGTTATTATTACTTTTAATACTACTATAAAATACATCTTTTTAATAGGTAGTTAAAAAGATAAAGTAAATTAATTATATATATATATATTTTAATTAATAAATTAAACCCTTTACTAATATTATTAGTATGGTGTTAATTATTTACCTAACAGGGAAAGAATATATCACCATATTTTACCATCCTCCTTTAATCGGTAGTTGCTTTATATATTTAAGAGACTTTCGGTTAAACAAATCGTAGCATGTTTTCGAGCCTTGGTAACAAGCTTTATATCCTAATAAACTTATTCCGTGCAACCTTCCACACACCATCAGGTATCATGAGCCGAGTGAAGTGGGAAGGCACCCAGAAGTTTGAGTTATTAGTTTGTACCTTCCCGCATGCCGATAAACTCTTTGTCTACGCACGCAACACACAAGCTCTTAGGGAACTTGGTCTTTCCACCAATAATATATTACACAATTTGGAATACTTCTTGAGAATAGAAAAATATTACTATAAGGGTTCCCAATTCTTATCGTAAACCTTCCTAATGTGATCAGACTAGGCGACAATTCCCCCATATTCTGCGTTGAGCGTTTGCAGTGTTTACCTGGATGAACAGTTTGGGTCTCAGCTGCCTTGTCTATGCGCTTCTCGTGCCTGCCTACTTACTCGCCTAGGTATATATTTCTCCTTTATGACGTCACGCAGCCTCGAACCGCTAAGTTACATGCCTTATCCAATCAACGAGCCTGTTTTGCGCCTGAGGTAGCTTTAAAATTTTTCAGGGAAAGCACTTGGTGAAAAGCATAAGTCTTCCTTCTATATAGGTGTCACACCCCTTCCCCAGAAACTTTCTCCAGAGAGTCTACATCTGGATCCTCCTGAAGAACGCTTCTTATCGCAATAACGAAGTCGGTTCACACTGAGACCAGCCGAGGGGCTGACAACATAGTCACTACTGACCGCTACCGTCTACTCAACCAGGAGGTCTACAGGAGATTTGTGAGTCGAATCAAGAATCCCAAGAATCATTGTCGGCAGCGACGTGAACCCGCCTCCTTTCACCCGTAACCTATGGTGACCCTAATTACTATCTCATTTCCTCCGCTCTCCACGGTCACTTACTCGTTCACCATTATCATCTTTGTGTTCCAAGTTGCCAACCCATATAATCTAACCGAATCTATATTCTCTCTGGTCGAGGCATCAGAACCATTTCCCCTTAGACACAGGATTCATTTGAGTCATAACCGCTATGGAGAACTCTTCGTCTGTGTCTCCAAGCGCTCCGCCTTCCTTGGATACAGGAACGGAAGCAGAAATGGAAACCGATCACAGCGCCGATACGGGAAACAACGAGCCCCACGACACTATTATGGAAGGCAATACGACTTGGTACCCGAGCTATGTGGACGGCGACATGGATATTGAAATGGACGGAGCAGCAGGACTCTCACTCGAAGAGACACATCCCCAAGCTGCTATCGAGATTGAAGCACAGGCGATCACAGAAGACTCAAATGAGACAGAAGGATGGATGGCAGAACGTTTCGATCATGAGGGCGAAAACCTACTACAGGCCACGTTAGATAACATGGACGAGCCCAGCCGAGTCCTGATTGAGCAGTTACTGAATCAGGGGCGGGCCAGCACCACGCTTGACTGGGGTGCACAGCCTGACATGAACCCCTCCGCGAACCCCACTGTGGTTCCTGTTATGGCACCTGTTGTAGCTCCTGATGTGGCTCAACAGGATATCATGGACGATGATGGAGAGGACCACGACGGTGACGACACTGATGAGCACCACGAAAGCGATGAAGATGACGATCCCAATGCTGATCCCAATCGTCCCACCTCCCATTTCGCCTGGGTAGATAGACGAGACGCAGCCACAGAGACTACTAAATGTCCCGCTTGCACGTTTGAAGTCGACCCCAACGAGATTGTCTACCTGGTCTGTGGGCACCCATGGTGCAAGGATTGCCTGAACAACAATCTTCGAGCTTCTCTCAGTAATCGACAGAACTATCCTCCGCGCTGTTGCCGTTCTACCCCTAACGGAATCGACTTATCTGTCATCCAGGCTTACCTTGATGAAGATGTTCTATTGCGGTTTATTGATGTGGGCGAAGAGTACGCCAGCAAAGACCCTACATTCTGCTTTGATCCTAAATGCGGTGCATTCATTCCAGTTCCAGACACTCAAGTCCAGCAGAACGCTCAATGGGTAACCTGCCAACGCTGCAAGAAGATCACCTGCACCCGACGCCAGAAGAGCACCCTGACCTAATAAGCAAGGAGGACAGAGAGCTCGCTGAGAAAGAAGGATGGAAGCAATGCCCTAACCGGAAGTGCCGGAAGATGATCGAGCGAACCGAGGGATGTGATCACATGAAATGTGAATGCGGCACACATTTCTGCTACCAGTGCGGGCGCCACCTTGATGGTCGCGATGTGGCTGGGATGGCCTGCAATTGTCAAGGGCAGAACCCTTGGGTGAACCGAGTAGAGCAGTGGCAGTTCGGTGCGAACCCAGAGGGTGAGGGTGCTGAGCCGGACTCCGATTCCGACCTGGACTCCGATTTCGACTTGGACTAAATAGGCCATCACTCGGTTATACCTTTTCCATCATCCGTGCTGCATTGGTTCCACCTTTGCGAAATTTGGGAGATCCGCAGGAGCCCTATATGAATCTGGACGACGTCATATATCGGTATAGGTCACCTATCTTGTTTGCGCTTAGAAAGGGTTCATTTGCAGCATCAGCATATTCCGAGGAGAACCTGTGTACCAGTCCAGGATCACAAATTCGATCTAGCGCAATCGACTAGTCACCACTTTGTTGTCGTCACCCCTCGATCCACCTACCCCTTTCCTAGACTCGTTTCTAGGATTCATACAACCCAATTTCAGCCTAATCACGGTTGGAGTATCAGCAACGGCGGTAGGCTTGCGTCTCTCTACTATGGTTCTGCAATCTGAGAGCCTTGGTCGCCCTGGATTTTGTATCTTTCGATAGACGTGGACGGCAGTCAGCTCTGGAATGATACCCTTTGTTAACGAAGGAGCAATGATGGTAAGGATTATTCGTATCCGTTCGCAGAGGGAGCCTAGGATATGGACATTCCAATATCATCCCATACAACGGCTGGATTATGGGTACACAAGAACCCAATTCTTCATGTATCCTACCACGTAAGGACCTGATAATGTGCCTCCGAGCTCGGTAACCGTCCATCCACAATACTTGAGAGGCGAGAGATGAAAGAATCCGCTCCGAGACGGATGGACAGCCTCAAAAGTCCACCTGATGATTTAAGTCAACACTTTGAGGGAGCATATCTGATATCAGTTCCAAGGCCGATCCAGCAAAGAGAAAAGGATGTGGGTACCATAAATGAATATCGTAGTTGACGAAACCATCGCCACGCGCCAGCTACATAGCATCCTTTTAATAGAGCTAATGCAGACCCCTTCTGAACCTTCAAATCAAATTCCTTCTGCTCGACTAGGTGACTTACTATGGCTTACGTCGTTAGGGAACGATTATCTCGCAATGGAGGATAGGCTAACTATAAAGGGGGTGGCTTAGTTGCGGAATTTCAGCCACACTTCGCCACAGTCTCCCTCTTAGCAGACAGGTGGAAGTCACATATAGTAGATACTTCGTACTTGTAGGTAGATAAATTCAACCGGGGCCCACCGGCCGTCGACTTCGTACCCAATACAGGTATACACCAGACCAAAACCACTCATTCGCTCCATGGACCTCCCGGAAATCACCGACGAGCCGAAACACTACCCGGACTGCTGTCTAAGCATCTCAACGGGCCTCCTCAACATGCTAACAGACACGTTCAGGACCGCCGCCGGGACCGGCCTCGTGCTCTCGATCGGCAGCGGCAGCGGGCTGCTCGAGGCGCTCCTGCAGTCGCGGTGGACCGCATCGGCATCGGCATCCGACAACAACACCACCACTGCCACCACTGCCACCGCCAGCAGGGCTGCCGCCTTTCCGAGGATAGAAGGCGTCGAGGTCCGGGCCTCCGTCAACAGGTACCTGCCAGCGGCCGCGGTCGGCACGGTGAAGGGCACGTGGGAGGTGGCGCCGCGCGCGCGGTCGGACCCCACGGTAGCGGCGCTGCTGTTCGTGTATCCGCGCAGCCCGGGCCTCGTGTCGCGGTACCTGCGGGAGGCGGAGGCTAGCGCCGCCGTCTGGCTCGGCCATCGGTCCGACTGGCCCGACTTCGAGCCCTGCTTCGCCGGCGCCCCGGGGTTCGACGGCGCCGTGGAGGTCGTCGGCGGGCGCGCTGCTGGCCTCGTCGAGTACGAAATGATGGCTGTCGCGCGGAGGCGGGTGCCATCGGAGAATGCGGAGGACTGAGGGTTGTTGTAGTTATGGGGCCAAATTGGGTGGATGGGATGGTCTATTGGAGAACCAGCACGCCTATCCTTTGCCGTTCTCCCCTTATTAAAACTTGGTTCCACTGAATCACCAATTTCAATTAATATTCATTTTCGAATTCATAACCAGCCCTGAGTTGCAAACAACAGTACATCGATTTATGAATCTTATTAATAATTACGTCAGGTATCCTCACAGGAGGGCAAAATCTCTCTTTTTTTTTGCTGGAACATATACTCATAGCCTCGCGTCGTGCTCCCACCCAGGCATATCAGCAAGGTCCTTCGCCGGCGCCGCGCGTATAGACTTAAGCGCATCGCCTCCCGGACGCCACCTCCACGCATGAGCCAGGTCCTCGGCCAAGTTGCCCTCTATCAGCTCAACCACGTGTTTGCCGATGCTCGGCAGAAGTTTGAAGGTGTGCCTAGAGCGATCAGCAAATTCCGTTCTCGGGTTGCTGCTAGAGACACTTACCCGCTATCTCCGGTGGCGAGTATGAAGTTCTTCCATTTCGGATGCTCGCAGATGAGTAACGCCGCATCAGCCGTATCCGTGCACCAGCAGAGCGCTCGGTTGAAGAGCTCCTTGTTCCTGAAGCGTGGGAGGAACGTCGAAATGGCTCTGCGGATGGTGACCTCTGACGCGTCGGGATACGTGTCCGTTGGGTGCTTAGCGTGAGATCGGGGTACAGAGACCCTTTTCGGAGAGGAGGCGCCAAAGGGCTGGTGCATCTTGAACCGGGTGAAGCCTGGGAATTCGTCGCACACTTTGATGACTCCATGCCTGCACGTGATCAGTCTCTGCCACCATACAACTCCCACACGAGATCGGCGCGCACTCATTAGGCTCAAAGAAGAAGCCGATGTCACCATTATACACCACTGGTGCGTCCTTATACTCAGCCGCTTCCTCGGGCGTCAGGTGCATCATCGCATATACCCAAGCCTACATCGCCGTTCAGCATCAGCACGAGTTCATCTCTCATAGCAAAGCATTACGTACCTTTGAAGAACACTGGTCCTCCAAATCTACCAATGCCGGACTCCAAGCTCCAGCGGCCAGTACCACCTTGTCCGCATAATACTTTGCTCCGTTTTCCGTCTCAACACCGATACAAGTGGTTCCATCGTCCGCGAAAAGGGGCCATTTGAAGGACCCAGCACTGCTCAGGGGCGATATTAGCAATGTCAAACAATCCGAATGATCATGCAGAAGTTCTCGCCTCACCCGCCAAATCCGAACTTAACACCCCGCTTTCGAAGGTCTTCTCCTATTGCGTTGATCGCTTTAGCCGCAGCCAGCCATCCACCGTCATGGCTAAAGATAGCCTTCCATCCCTATCGTGAAATCATCCTCAGCATTACTAGCTCTAAGCTTCCAATATACTAGCTCACCTGGATTTGATCCCGCTGCAGAAGCGGCACTTTGGCCAAGATCTCATCCTCGTTATCTAGCCATTCATTGGTCTTCTCAAGGCCAACGCCCGCGTCCAGAAGGGATTGGTACTCCCGCCGAAGGGATTCGACCCCCTTTTCCGTGTGCTCACAGTCGAGCTGAGTCCGCCGCGTTAGCGCCAAGAAATTAGCCTGGTTCAAGGGGCAACCTACCCTACCAGTGTTGTGGAAGAAAGGCTGGAACAACTCGTCGTTTTTCCACATGTCCCGCGCTTCTAAGCTGAGCTGCACATCAACTTTGTTGCGTAGGCGGATTCCCATGATCTTGTTCAAGTCATTTCCAGCAGACTGCGCCGAGGGAATGGGATACGTGTCGAGCACGGTGATGTTTGAGGGAGTGTATCCAGACCGTACAAGGTGGAGGGCGGTCGATGAGCCCATTGTGCCGCCGCCACCGACGACGATAACCTTCGTCGTTTCCCTAGATGAAGCCATCTTGCCGCAAGTGTTTGACTTGTTCCTTCGTACTTCGGTGTTACGTCGTTCAGCCTCGGCTGTCTTTACCACTTTCTAGGTACCACGTGAGGAAGACGTATTATTTAAATACACCGAATCAGAAACACCTGAGCACGTTGGAAGCGAAGTCGCAAGGGACTCGACAACGGTCAGTTACGGAATTGCACGATATCGACTCATCTTCTCCGGGATCTTGCGGAGTCGAGGAGTCGAGGAGTCGCGGTCTTTTCGTGTCCAGGTTGACGAGGTGCGATTTGGTAATAGTCGGAGCAAGGATTCGTCTATTTGCCGGGACGGGTGGGGGATGTGGGGTACATTCGGCCGGAGATAACAGCCAGATTGACGCCATGTGCCTCCCCCGACTCCCATCTTGACTGAAAGCGGATTAGCTGGTGCCGCCGCTTCGCGTTGACGAATTACGTGCGTTATCCGTACAGTACCTGTAGTAGAACAAAATTCACTAACTTACTCAAAGGGTTTTCCATCGCGGGCTACATATCTAGGTTTTGTAAAATTCTTAATTCGTGGAAGTCTGAGAGCACGCTTCAAGTCAGCAATACCTGATCAGTGATCCATCCGTTACCTCGATGCGAGTTGCGCCAAAGTCGACCGTCTTCGGAGGCTGGCTTCTTCGGCCCTTGAGGCTCAAAAGCCACTAAGCTAATGGTGAGTAAGCTCTGTGGGCCCAACTGTTATGTTTACCTAAATAGGTTTAGCAGCTGAGCGCGATGGATCACTCTCTGATAGGTCATTCGCCATGACGGGCCAGTTGGTAGCGAGGCCGGTGAGGCTATCATGCCGGAGGAGTGTTTAGTCACTAGCTTGGTCCCCTTCAGCCGGCAAGGGCTGACAGAAAGCTAGGGCGAGGACGAAAAACACTTATCAGAAGCTGTTATAATCTCCCGAGTGGGTTTAAACCTGACAAGATTTCCTGCCCTTCGTACCGACGGTGTGGTCCCAGCGGTCTACCCCAAGTTCAAGTTAACCGAACCTAATTATACCCCATTTTCTTTGGTAAGGCCAAGAAAAAGGGCATCCAAGGATCGCCTGGTAGGCCAGATGGCTCTCTTGTATCTGCATTATCGGGCCACTGTAGGAGATCTTTGGGGCCCCGGGTTATATCGCATTTATTACCTAACAAGAATGTTACCCCAGCCTCAGGGAACCATGCCGCGGTTATCACCCCAGGGCCCTCTAAGTTAGCCATTCACAGATAAGCAGACTTCAGCTAAGGGGGGTAATACCAGCTCCGCGATATAGAGTCACACTAGCTCTCCTCGGAATATATATATATCTTGATGGACGGCCATGTGCAGCATTATTTCATCTCTTTAGCTTTCAACTTCTCAAGGCTTTGTTCCTGTGCAACGTTGTGGCCAGCAGTGTCCAAGCAAAGCTCCCAACCATGTCTAAGTTCGATACTGCTCTTCCCACTACCCATGCAGGTGGGGATGACGACGCCCTACGAACCCATGGCACGTTACCGATGGATCCGGGTGTAGAGGGCGATGAGAGGATTGATATGGATAATTACCGAAATTCGGTTCCGCTCTGGAAGAGGGTACACCAGCACAGCTTGACCCAGATGCTGTTGATGAGCGTACAAGCATTCTGCGGGCCAGCTATGGCGGATGCCATTGCGGGTGAGTGGCGCGACTTAGGGGGTGGCTGACCATCCCGATCCCAGGGGAGCACGGCTGATACCTTCTTAGGTTTGGGTGGTGGTGGTCTTGCGACACCTCAGACATCCAACGTAGCGTACGTAACAGCAACTCAGCTGGCAGGTTACAGGCCGTTACTGATTCAAAGTCCTTCGCAGAACTGCTATCAACTATGCCATGCTTGCTCTTGGTATGCATTTCCGTCCCATGCCATATTCGTCACGAGTGCTAACGTACACGTTAGTCTGTTTCTTTGGAGGTCCGATCGTGAATAAACTCGGGACCAAGTGGGCTTTGGTTCTCGGTGCTATGTCATTTCCTATTCGTGGCTCATCTTACTACTGTAATAGCAAGTTCGGCACGCAATGGGTCAGTATTCCACTCTCGATACCTCAGGGCCGGCTCCAACGTCTGTCGCCAGCCCTGCTGGGAAGTGTACTAACGCTCGGTCTACTTACAGTACCTTATATTCGGTGGTTTCTTCACGGGCATCGGTACTGGATGCTGGTACGTTGCGGAGTCCGGAACCATTATGTCGCTTGCCCCGTCAGGCGCACGTGGAAAGTATCTGGCCCTCTGGATTGTCGCCCGTAACCTCGGACAACTCGTTGGAGGAGGACTTAAGTAAGTTAGCTAGTCCCTGGTCGGACTCCGGACTCGATTGCTGACAGCAACACGTCACAAGCTTGGCGAAGAACCACGAGAAGGGTGCTGTCGGCGGAGTTACCCCTGACACTTATATTGCTTTCTTGATCATAGAAGCTTTGGCGTAAGTATCCATCCAGGCGTTCAGGTTGGGTTTCCGCGTACTAACTGGCCAAGTCTGCCTTTTGCATTCCTCGTCTCGCCGCTAGAGCGTGTCGTCCGGTCCGATGGAACGAGAATTCTAGTTTCGGAAAAGCTTGGCACCAAGACCGAATTGAAGCTCGTCAAGGTTACCATGACTTCTAAACTCATCTTGCTCTCGGCTATCTGGGCCATCTGGTCATTCTTCTATAGGTAAGCTCGCCAACCAGATTCCTCGCCGTGTGGGAACAGCTAGGCTAACTGATAGAAAAGCGGTTCTTGGTCTACCTATCTTGGCACGTACTTCTCTGTTCGTGCCCGTGCTTTATCTTCCCTCGTTTCGCCATTCTTCTGCATGTAAGTCAGATCGGATAACATCCCCCAACTAACCCCCCTAGGGCGAGGGAATGGGTACCCGTGAGTCACCCACGAATACCCACGCTAAATTTGGGTCACCTACGGGTCACCTACCGTTTTGGTAGGTGACCCGTGGGAACCCACGCAGAAAAAAATTTACCCACGGGTTACCTATAGGAGTTTTTTTAAATACAAAAATACCTACGGGTTACTTATAGGTATTTTGAAAATTTTAAAAATACTTACGGGTTACCTATAAGTAATAAAATAATCTAAAATAATTATATATAACTAGTAGTAATATTTATTAACAATGTAATAAAATAATCTGAAATAATCGTATATAACTTAAAATCGAAATGTATTAATAATACGATAAAATAATATTTTTAAGTATTATAAGTTAATTAAACGTTATATTTTACTTATACCAAGTATACGTAAACCGTAATTTTAACTTAGCGCCTTTTAATTAAACCCTAAGTACCGTTTTTATCTCGATTACCCTTACGCTTATTATTACGAATAAATTATTTACCTTAGTTAATACTTAATTTGGAATTACTGGGTTTTAAAGCTTATATTTAAGGGCCTTTTAATATATAATAATTACCGGTAATAATTCGTATAAATTTAATATCCTTTTTTTATATAGTAACTCGTTTATTATAAACGGTATATAAATTAATTATTATAAAAAATTAAATTATTTTAAGATTATTTTATAAAAAATATTTATCTTCGAAAAGTTTAGTAAATATTAATTTAATTATTTTCTATAAAGCACCTATAGTATTAACTTAAAATCGTAAATAAATTTTAAACTTTTTTGTAATTTCGTAAATTAGCCGTTAAAATAATACTTTAAAAATTAACAGTAATATATTTATTTAATAACGTCGAATCTTACGTAATGCTTTTATTATAAAAGGTTAATTTAAATTCCTTAAAATAATTTTGAAATAATTTTATTTTTTAAAACCAAGCAACTGGTTGGATATTTAGTATGGGTAAATATAACTGGTTTTTTCGTTACTTTTACTGGTTGTTTTTTTATTACTGGTTACTTTTTTTTTGCAATTGGTTTTTTCTTTACCGTTAATTTTTTCTTTGCCGTAATTTTTATTATTTTTTAGCTTTTTGTAGGGTTCAAATTGTTATTAATAAATAAATTCTTATTACTAACCGGATTATTCTTAGGTTTATAATTATTATTAAACTTATTTTAATAAGCAGGCGGATTATTAATACTTTTATTAGTTATGATAATATATTAGTTAATATTAACTAAATTTAATAAAAATTACGTAATGCTATAATAAAGGATTATTTTATTAATTTCCTAAGATAATTAAGGAAAGGTGATAAATAAGTAGTAACGTTAATTGGTTAAGGTTAAATAAGTAGTAATTTAAAATAGGTAAAAATATATAAATAAAAGCGTTGTTAAAATTAAAATAATTAAATTAAAAAATTAATGTAAGAAAAGTAGGTCTTATCGATAAGCTTTTTTTTTCCGTATTTTTATATTAAAAAAAATATTATCATTTATATTTAATTATTTTTTAATTACTTTAATTATAAAAATATTAATAAATTAAAAAAATCCTTTTAAATTTCTAAATACTTTAAAATATTTATCTTGTTTTATAAAGTTATAAATGTAAAAGTTACGTAATTTACCGTTTAAACCTAATAGTAATAAACTGTATTTATTAAAATTAAAATAATAGATTTTCTAAATTACTATATATAAGTTGTTATAATTTAATAGGTTCCGGACGTTAAATTCGCTTTGTAAACTTATTTTTATATACCTTTATAATACCTTTATTATTCCTGCTTATTATTGTTCTTTTTTTTCTTTAAGTAATAATAATATTATCCGGATTAACGGAAATTTTTTCGTTTATATATTAAAATCCGTTTACTATAACGGTTTATTTAGGATTAAAGATTTTTTAAACCTTTATTTCCGTATTTCCTTCGGGTATATTTAACTTATTTAAGATTTTTTTAAAATTATCGGGTAATAAATCCGTAACTGGTAATATTTTTAATATATTAATAAATAATATTTCGAATATTTTAATAAATGTTTTCTTACGTTTTTTATATTTTTTACGCGTATTTTTTATATCGTCCTTATCGTATACGATATTATTTTTTACGGTTAATAGTTAAAATTAAATATAAAACAATATTATAAAAAGTTATTTAAATTATTTTAGTTTTATGGAAAAATAATTAAAGGTAAATTTTAAATGTATAAG
Organism: Monosporascus sp. CRB-8-3; assembly: GCA_004155055.1. Lineage (NCBI taxonomy): Eukaryota > Fungi > Ascomycota > Sordariomycetes > Xylariales > Monosporascus > Monosporascus sp. CRB-8-3. Next base: position 81,026 of record QJNZ01000337.1, on the reverse strand, counting down.
ATTTTAAGTACGTTTTATTAACATAAAGGAATATTAAATATAAAAAATATTACGTATAAAATATGTAAGTCCGGGTAAAGTATTGCTGATTCTTTATTAAAATCCGAAAATATTTTTATTAATATTTACGTTTATATAAAATAATTAAAAAATATTTTTTTTATAAAAATAAAAAATAAAAAAAATTAAAATTTACGTTTATAATATACAAGGTCGTTGGGTTTAAGCTGTATTATCCAGGCTAAGCTAAAGATACAAAGTAATTATACTAATAATTAACACGATAGATATTTTACCTAGTATTTTTAAATACGGTAATTATTAATGGTTTTTACGGTAACGATAGATTGTACCTCGGTTGCGAAAAGCTTTATTCCGAAGCCGATTGCTGGGTCCCCGTAAGTACGCAATTTTTCGATTGATATCGGTTTGGGAGGCTTATTTGCGTAATACCGACAAGTTTCGACCTTGATAAACCTTATATTTTCTGGCTGGTTTGGCAGGGGGAATCTTAGATAATGACTTAGGAAATGTTAAGCTTTTCGCGGTAAACCTTAAGTCCGTATAAGATGGCTGCTTTACGACCTTTCGCTAGTTTTACGACTGTGAGGTTGGGGTTTGGTAAAGCTTAGTAACCGATAATATAATCTATCTATTTGTTCAATTTGGTTCCACGGTTACGTCTTCTCTAGGGAGAACGTTTATAATATAAATATATATTAATAGTATCTTTTTAAGGTTTATTAGTACGGTATAGAATTAAATTTACTTTTTTTAAGTTAGAGTTTAATAATATTATTTCGATAAGGTTAAACCGATTCGTTATTTAGGAACGTATACCGGCCGTTAATATATTATGTTTATTATAATTTTGTTAATATTTTTTATAAGTTTGCTTTAAGTATAGAATAGTTTTTTCGTAAATTTTTTTTTTTAAAAAATTTAAATAAAAGTATTATTATTAGTTATTAAAGTAACTGCGAAATGTAATAATAATACGTTAAGATAAGGGGTAAAATAATACCAATAAATAGATTAGTTTGTAGTTATATTTAAAGAGTTTACCGGTATATTTATAAATTTTACAAATTGTAAATGTTATATTTTTTCGTAAAAGCCGTAATTATATTAGCGGTTAATCTATATTATTTATAAATAAAAGTTTTATTATATTTCTTATTTTTTGTTATTTTTTAATAGTTTATTAAGGTAAAGATTGAAATATTTTATTTTAATATAATGTAAATATTTTTGAAAATACTTGATTATATTTTTATAACTAATAATTATATAATTAATATGATTTTCGTAAGATATATTAAAGTTATTTATCGTTTAAATAAAATATTTAAAAATGTTAATAAAATAACGTATAAATTATTTACTTTTTAAAAAAAATTAGTAATTATATTTATATAATATAAGATAAACTTATATAAAGCGTTTAAAAATAAGCTAAAATTTTTTAATACGTAATAAAAAATATATAAGTGAATTTTAACGGTATTATATATTACGAACTATTTAAAATATTTACTTATTATTTAACGTTTTATTATTAATTATATTTTACTAGATTTTAAAAAAAAAGGTTTATTACTTAGTATTAAAATAAATACAGGTAATAAAAAATCGTAACTATGTTAATTAACCGACTGGATTATTTTATAATTATTTTAAAGGGAATTTATTAATTTAATTATAATTTTTTAAATGGGTTTAATAAATTATTCTTTTATTTAAAAACGTTTACTTTTTTTTTAGCTGTAATACCTAGGGATTTTTCTAACTTAATAATTAACTTAATACCGTAAATAAAGAAAAAGTTATAGAAAGCCTTTTATAATACGTATAACGTATAAGCAAAATAGCGGATCTTTTTCGACTATATAAACTTATCACTTAAATTATTACGTAATTATTTATGTATAAAATCCTAGAAAACGCCAGGTTCATTATTAATAGTAATAATACAAAATCGGTTAACTAGCTTAAAATCTTTTAATTAATACAACAACTTGTTACTATTTAATTTAAACCCTTTATTTATACATATTTAAATATCGATTAAAAAATAACGTTTTCGCTATTTATAATCAATCCAATAAATAATAACCTTTTAAAATACAAAAATAAAATATAATATTATTTATATATCGTAACTTACAAATATATAAACTTTTGCAAAAATACTATTTATTACTTATTTGATAACAGTATCAATATATTTATTTAAATAATTTAAGTACGTTTTAATAACTAACGGCTTAAAATTCGAAATATATCATAATATAAACGCCCGAAAATATTCATCTAATAACGTTTAAATAGGTAAATATTAAAATATAAAAAAGTTAATTAAAAAGATAATATTAATATTAAATATATTAATTAATACTAAATCCTGTTATATATTAATAAAAATTCGAAAAATTATTTTAAAATTATTTTAAATTTAGTAACATACCATAATTATATTAGGTAAATACTTATAAATAATCCGCCCTAATTAATATATTTTTCTTTAATAGAACTTAAAAACTAGGTACTTTTTCATTAAATTTATTCCTTCATTCCAAGAAAATTTCGAGTAAACCAAATAATAACCGTAACGCTAACACTTAAGTTTTGGCTTACCAATCTGCCAATTACAAAATTATATAAACTTTTTCTAATATTATAAAAAACGGATAACTCTATTAAACATAATTAAAGCTTTTTTAACTTAACGTTCATTTTTTAAATTAACGTTTTATACGTATTAAAACTATTATCGGAACTATTTTACCTATTCATTTTTATATTAATCTTAATATTAAAAATAGGTTTTATCGATAACGGGAAATTCGGCTTAACGTTTTTATTATTTATTCGGTAAAAAAATAATAATATAAAATTTTCCGGCGTTTTAAAACGGTATCTTTATTAAGTAAATTAATAAATAGGTTATTCGTTAAGTTTTATAATATAACCCTAATTTACATCCCGATTAAATGGTTAACTAAATTTTTCCTAGATTTCGAATATTACTCGAATTTCTTCATTATCGGTATTAACGGATAAATTAAAAATATTAAATTTGTTATAATTATTTACTTAACAACCTTTTTCGTTATTTTCCGAATCGTTATTATCGGAATTATCGTTATTAAAAATAAAATCTAATAAATATTTTTAAATTTCGGGCAATTCTTTACCAAAATTAATATTAAAATCATTCTTAAAATAATATTTGCTTATTTAAAATAAGGAAATTAAAAATAAAATATAAATAAAAATAATATTAAAATAATTTATGCACATTATTAGTTATATGTTATTTTTAATTTAAAAATCCCTTTATTTTATACTTAAATAAAAAAAAAATTTCCCATTTTTTCCTTTAACAACATTCCTTACATTTACGTTAATCCATATAATTTATATTTTTAATTAATATGATAAATTCTTATATACCTTTTTAAACATTACGTTAACGTACTAATATAATTTAAAAATTATTTAACTTAGACCATGCCGGAAGTAAGCCGGATTAAATTAATTAAAATACTAATAAATATATTATCGATCTCCTTTTAATATTAAAATCCGTAAATTATAAACTTACCTAATAAAAACCGTTACTATATATACCTTTTAATTAACTTAGGCCGTTAACAAATCTAAGGATTAAATATGCTAAAAGGTTATAAGATAATATAATATAACTAAAACTAAAAACTTCTATCCGGCGGAATCTTATACGATAAATTAGCTATAAAAAATAAAATACGTAAAATGCCGGATTATTTTAAAATTATTTTATTAAATTTTAATTAAACGTAACTTTATAAAAAATCCGGAAGTATTAAAAAAATACTAATTTAATTATTAACAAATTACCGTTCTAATAAATTATTCGTAACATTTTTGCAAACGAATTTAAAAAGCTTATATAAATTCGATTAAATACTTTAAAAATATTATAAAAAATTACGGAATATTTTTTAATTACTTTATTCCAAAATAATAATCTTTACGTTATTTATTATAAACGGAAAACGTTTTAAGTAAAAAATATTTATATTTTATAACAAATTTATTTTTATTAAAATATTAATATTTTTAAAGCCGTTATAAATAAATTTAAAAAACGTAAAAAATAATATATTTATAAATTAATTAATTATATTAATATAATACATAAAATTTTATTTATTTATTATTTATTTTAATATAATTTAAAAATCTTAATTAAAGGTAACGTATAAACCACTTATTTAGGAAGTAATATAAAGTATATAAGTTGCCTATCCCAAAATAGAAATTAGACTTATAATTTCTTTTAATATACGTATTAAAATTTTTTATCCTTATTAAATATTTTTTTATTTATTTTAAATTTTTTCATTACTTTTTTTCCATTTACTTTTTCGTTTTATAAGTTAATTAAATGCAATTATATTAAGCCATATACATTTTTATTTTTATTACATACAACCGCTAAATTCTTAAAATAATTTTAAAATAATCTTTTTTAATTTTTTTTAGTTTTATAATTATAATATTAAAACGGAAACGTTATAAAAATAACGAATTACTATTTTAAAACCTTTATACTAAAAAAGTTCGTAAACGCTTTATTAAACTTTTATTAACTTAATATAATATTAAGAAAATTCGGTATAATTTAAAGTAAATAATTAAGCGTAAATTTGTAAATTAAACGGTATAAAACCCCGGTATAAACCGTATAAAATAAAAATTACAAATATAAATTATTTCGTAATAAGTAAAGGATTAATAATATATATTATTTTACGATTATTTTAATTTTATATTAATAAAATAAATTACGTATAAAAAAATATTTTTAATAAATTAAAATAAAATGGGCGATTATAAAAAATAACGTCTTTAATTCGAATAACGAAAATTCCGATGATTATAATACCGACGAAAACGTTAATAAAACTTATTACGCCAAAAATAAAGATATAAATAATGCCCGTTATTAAAAGATTTTATAAATATTAGAAAATATAATCTCTAATTTATTAAAAAAGTTAAGTTAAAACAAAATTAAACAATTTTATATAATTATCCGTTAAGTAAAGTTTTTCTTTTAATAATTATTTTATATATTAACAAATTATAATACTTTTTATTTTTATAAAGCGGTTTTAATTTATTTAAAATTAATAATTATAAAATTATCGTATATTAAATAAATTTTTATTATTATTTAATTATTTCTTAATTATTTTTTAATTATTTTACGTATTAACTTATATTAATATTTATTATTTATTTAAGGTAATAAAAAACCTTTTCCAAATGGTATATTTTTACCGGATATTTTTTTATACAAAGTTAAAATTAATTTAATAACCAAAATTTTATTTATTAACCGGTATCGTGTTATAAATTATATTATTAAATATATTATAAATATTTTATTATAATTTCGCGCCCGTTTAAATATTATATTTATTTTATAGCAAATATTTACAAAAATAAATAATTTAAATATTAATATTAAAGCCGAAAATGTTAATAAAATAACTTTTACATTTTGCTTTATAAATATTAATTATTTTATAATTATTTTATTTATTAAAATTTTTAACAAAATTTTAATTTTTTTTATATTTAATAAATTAATTAAACCGTTATATTAAATTAATTATTTTATAAATTATATTAATATAATTATCGTTCCGGTTATTTTTTAAAAATTATACGTTTTTATTTATAGGAATATTTTAATTATAAAGTTAATTTTTAACGGGGTTTTTAAATACCGTTTAATTTAAACGAATTCCGGTTTTTATCTTATTTTAACCGATACGATTTTCGTAATATTATAAAATAAAATAAAAAAATTTTGCGTTTAATAATATAATATAAAAAAATAAATATTATTATTAAATTTCGTAATATCTAATTAAATTAAATTATATATTAAAAATAAAAATTACCGTATTTAATTATATTTAAATTTTATATAGCAGATAAATATATTTTTTATTAACGAAATAATTATAAAATAATTTAATTTTTTTAATACCCGTATAAATACGTACCTTTTATACGGTAAACTTTTCGGCATTTTTTTACTTAAAATTATCGGTTTTATTAATTATTACGTTTTAAATAAACTGGATTTAATTCGGTATTTTTTAATAATATACCAAAACGTTATTTTACCCGTTATAATACCGAATATATACCTATTACGTAATAATTTACCGTTTATATTTAATATATTACGTAAAGTTATAAATTAGAAAATATATAATAAAATTACATTTAAATATAATTAAATATTATTATACGGAAATAATAATAATTAATTAGATAAATAAATTTATAAATTATTCGAAAAGTTATATTTTATAACGTACTATATAAGCGAGCTGTATATACAAGCGAGCTATACACTTTTTAATATATCGCGATAGCAAATTCGAATTAAACAATTATAACATATTAAATTAATTTAAACTAATTAAATTCTTTATCGTTAAATACCTTTATATCTTCCTTACAAGTATGCGTATTATATCCGGGCTTACCGTAAATACTATACTTCCGTTTTTTCGCTTAAACCCTTTTACGATAACCCTTTTCGGCCGTTACTAGCTGCGATTATTTACTATTACCTTTTTTCGTAACTATAAAAACTTATACTTTTTTTACAGTAAATATCCCTCCTTTTTAAAAACGTTTATTTTTAATTTTCCGGCGTTTATTAAAGACGTAATTTGTTTATATAATAAACCGTATTTTTTCTAAAAAAAAGTAATTTCGTACAAAAATATTAAGTTACTTTTTGTTAAAAAATTAACCGATTTAATTATTTTGGTCGGCGAGCTACTCTAATAATTTCTAATCTTTCTTTATAAATAACGTTTTTATTAAATTGCTTCGGTAATATTTCTAAAAATTTTCGCAGGTAAAGAAATAATAAAGTTAACAAAAGTAAATAAAAAGACGGTCGGTATAAGTATAACTAAAACTTTTAATTCGGAAAAAACGCAATTAAAATTAAATAAAATAAATCCTATTTTTGCAAATCCGGATTTAATATTATCGGTCGTTATAACGGTTTTAAACGCGTTGTAAAAACCGGCGATAAAATCTTCCTTAGCAATATAAGTAACGTAACGTTACATAAAACTTTCGATATATAACGAATAAATACGTTTTAATACGAAAAAACAAAATATATCGAAAGGTTAAAACCAATAAAAAATATAAGCAAGCATATAAAATATAATAATATCGTTAATTTTGCAATAATTTTCGAATTCGATCGAATAATAATTTTCGTAACCGTTAAAAATAAAAAAACGTTTCGAACCTTTAATATACGTTTTAATATATTTATTAAAATACTTAATCTATTTTAAACCCAATTTATTTATCGTCCAACCGTTTTTACTTACAGCAATTTTCTAATCGGATAAAAGTAGGTTATCGGCAAACCAGCGAAAAAAATAGTTTTTCCCGGTAAAAATAATAAATAAAAATAAGGCCCAACTTTAAAAGTTAATAGCTTGTATTACCGTAAACTATTTCTTATTCCCTTATTACGCCTATTTAGATTTTTTACGTTTTTCGATATTTATAATTACCATATTTATTACCATAAAAAAACTTATTAAAAATTTTATTTCGTTAAAGTTATAAATATTTTTTTCCGTAATACCGTATTTCACGATTATAACCCGAACAAATTTAAACCATTTATAAAATACCTTTAAATTTTCGCATAAAACCTATTAATAATTTATTTTTCGATTTAAACGCGTTTTAAATTTATATTACCGTTTAACAAAATTAAATACCTAATTAATCCCGATACGTCCTATAATGCATTACGTAAATAACAAATTCGCCATATCTTTAACGTATTAACGCTAAACGGAAAACGCTTACGTATTTAAGTTAAGGATTTATTTAACAATCGATTTTTCTTTAATCGGCGTTAATTTTCGTAAATTAAGAACAATATCGGGTCGGGCGTATTTGCTATTAATTCGCATTCCTAAAATAATAAATAGGACATTATAAATAAAACTAAACTTTTTATAACTAAATTTCGGGTTTCGTTTTTTAACTTAAACGGCTAAGTTTATTTTCGCTTTTTTTATAAGCCGTTCCATATTATAATTATTAAGAAATAAATAATTAAAGTTAAAAAGTTAAAATGATAAAAAAAGTATATAACTCGCTTATGTATACAGTTCGCTTATATAGTACGTTATTAAAAAATTTATTAAATAAATTTTTTACGGAAAAGTTAGTATTTTTAATTACGCCGGTATCGGAAATTTTTTTATTACTTTTAATATTACGGATATTAAATTTAATTTAATTAAAATTAATAAATTAAAAAGATAAAAATAAAGTTAAATATTTTTATAATATTAACTTATTAATTATAACGTAAATAAATTTTCTTTTAATATTTACCGTATTAATATAATTACGTAATTATTTTAAATTATTTTATTAATAATATATTTTATATACGGTATAATTATAATAATATTTTAATTTTTTTTTTAAATTATTTTAAATTATTTTAATAATAATTATAATTTCGTTTTAAATAATTTATTATATATTTATTTTAATTTTTAAATTAAATATATTTATAAAAATATTAAAAACTTTTATAAATAATTTGTAAGTATTTTTATATTTATAAAATTACCCGCAAGTACCCGATAAGTAATGTAAAATTCCCATAAGTAACCCGTAAATATTTTCGTATTTAAAAAAATACCTACGGGTCACTTATGGGAATTGCGCGCTACCTACGGGACCCCACGGGTCCGTAAGTAAAAGTGCATGGGTGGGTATTCCCTCGCCCTAAACCCCCCGCATTGCTAAAGATTTTAGTGTCGGGTGTTTCGGCCTTAGCTTCATCCTCAACTTAAAGGGGTTCAGCCAGCGACAAAGAGCTCAGCTTGGTTTTTTCACGGTCGTTATACTCAACCTGGGCGTTTACATATAGTCCATCATCATGCAAGCCAGATTCAACGCTTCGTATCCGGGTAAGATCGACTGGGACGAGTCCTTGTACCCCACCGCCTTCCTGCCGTATTTCTTCGTCCAGACGACGGGGCCCCTGTCCCAATCATACATGTACTGGCTTCTTTCTTCTTTCGCTACGGATGCATAGGGTAAGAACCGACGGAGACATATATCGTTCAGGCCATGTACACTGACGTGTAATAGCAAACGTTCGTAACGGCGCCGCTCTCCGCTGTCTCGAAGCCGTGGGCCAGGCAATTTCCTACGGCATGAACACCCAAACCAAGGCTAATCCGCTCATTGGCTTGTAAGATTATGCGGGCGTTCTATAAGTTTCAAAGATGATGCTGACATACCTTTCTAGCTGCGTGACATTTGGCCTTATGGCAGCTAGCCTGGCGCCAATGATTATCCTGGTGAGCTCTACGCCAGATCGTATCCCGGCTGAAGTTATCCTTGAGGGGCAGGAGGAAGAGCAGAAGGCAAAGGTTGCCGATATTGAGACAAAGGTGTAAGTAACGTGAGGAGAGACATTTGGGTAATAACTCCTAAACCGGAGTTTTAAGTTACGGGCTGTACGGCTATATCCTGTATAACCCAGATATGAGACGATGAATGTGATAGGTTAATGATGATATGCTAGCCGCAAAAGTATACCACTCCTGGGAGACGACCCACGCTGATCATGTGAGATGAAGATATGACGCGATTAAGAACCTCATCTTGCGACATCCGTACTTAGCACAGGTGGCTAGTTGGAAGACTCTCATTTTTCAAATGGCTTATGAGCTATTATACGGAGTTTCGTTATATGCCCAAACACCCTGTTCACCATGTCATTTATCCCATGGTATGGAAGACCATGAGTCCCTTGGTCTCTTCATCAGCCCCTAGGCCAGCCTTCTATGGGGTTCCACATTCGCCTGTTGGAATAGGAGTTAGAATAGGAGTGAGACGACCTACGCCTCTGTTATGCAGTCGGCAGCCTTCAAGCCTGATCACTTGGTATGGAATCTAGGAGGTATCCAACTTATCTTTGACAGCTTCTCACCACTATCCAGAGACGACCGTTTTGGGATTTGATAAGTTGTCGCAAAGGCGACGTTGCTATTGTATTGATAACAATAGCGTTATATATACCCGCGACAATAAGAAAATCACTGCACCAGGAGTCGTATGCAACAATACCGGCACCACATGCTGACGGCTGCGAATAAAAAAGTAAAAAGTCTAGAGGTGTTAAGGTGAGACTAGCGGTAGTGGTGGTGTAACGTTTGGTCGATAGATCAACGTAGTGATCTAAGAAATGATGGATCATACTACACCTTTATGTAGGTATACATCCTTTTGATATTCAGTGCGACGCAGTATTGTCAGCATTAACCCCTGAGATGACATTATTTTACCTTTGAGAATATTAACCAGTGATTCCAAGAAACTGATGATACTATTCATGACTATTTGCATTCTTGCCTCTACTATCGCTATTCCTTCGAATACCTTCAGAGAAACTTCAACGACTGCGGGTATTGAAACCTGCACGGCGGGCCAGAGTTTTCCTGAAGCTGTCGGATGTCCTTGACTCTGTCGCCTGCAAGCCATGCAGTATTCCTTGATCCCCTCTGCATATGGCAGATGGCAAGCAACAGCTCGTCGACGCGCTTGTGGAATCCGTCGCAATTTTCCTCGCCGTCTTCGGCCTCTTGAAATGTGACGTCTCCTGTTCCGTCCCACTCATACGTAGCGTACGGGCACACATCTAGTATAGCTTTCCAGGCAAACGCAAGACCGTATATCAGGTGACTCTTTTCCATCAAAGCCCTCACCCGTGCGAGGCAGTACACCATTGCGTCGGCGCCCTCGTAAGAGCGGACCACGCCCCTCATTTCCGAAGCGTCGTCAATGACTCGTAATGCATATCCCTCGCTTGCCGGATTATAGCTTGACATTCCATTTCTGCCTCTGCACGCGAATGCGCCAAAGCTAGGTCTGTATGGGCAGGAGGTTCCTCTCTGGTGACTGATCCCACCCCGGCATTGGATAGGACCTTCCGGACGACTGCCTTCAGATCATCGAAGGAGATATGCGCTAGTACATCATCCGCAGAGAGCGGATACTCGATCTAGGACGAGTCAGGGTCGGGTACGGAGGTAAAAGGTGACGTCTGCTCGCTCCAATCCGACTAGACGAGTCATGGATGCGTTGTGAGAGGGCAGCTTTGACTCTCTATATTGATTCGGTGGTGCGTCGACATTTACTTTGCTATGAGTTCTCTTGTGGCCGCCCTCCATATTGAATTAGTCGGTGAACGATAGAACGCCTGTTGTGAAGGAATTGGGGTCTGAAGTAGGTTAAATCCTTGTGAGACGTCATTAACTGGCGACGGCACATCAGGCCTCTTGTACGTGCCAAGCTCAAGGGATCAGCAGGGATCCTTGCAAATGAGATCAACCCCTATCACCGACTGCTTAAGTGGAGTAGACTGGAGCAAGGTTACGAGAATCGGACTTGATTACTAGCAGGTCGATTTAACAGCATCAAACGAACGCAGATAGGTAACCCAACCACCCCCCCAACGCTCCACCCCCTCAACGCGCCACGATTTCCCACACAAAATCAACGAAATCGCCATTTTATAAGTAAATCACTAAAATAAATATAAACATGCTTTTAATGTAATTAAATTCAGAAAATTCGAATAATTTAAATAAAAAAAGATTTAATTTTTAATCTTATTGTTAATATAATGTAATTAAGGTATAAACATAACCTTAATATTTTTGTATATAAAATATTAATAATTTTATTAAGGTTTTAAATTTTAAATAACTTAACGAATATAGAAACTAATAAATTAAATTTTTAAAATTATATATTTTAGCTTTTAAATTAATTAATTAGGTTAAAATTAGCTTAATATCAGTTAAATCCGTTTTAATATTTATAAATAAGGTAAAAAGGTAAATTTTTACATAGTAAAATTTCTCCATTTTTTAACCATTTCCTATAACTAATTATATAATAATATTATAGGTCTAAATATATTTTTATAATTTTATTTTAAATTCTTTAATATATATAACGTACTACATAAACTCGCGAGCTATATAAGCTCGCGAACCGTTTTTTAGCACCTTGTAACAACTAATCCAAATAACTTAACCATAACACATCTATTTGATTTAAATTAACCGTATTCTTTGTCGCCGATCGTATATGTAGCTCTTTACCAAATGTACGTATTATATAAGGTTTGTTACGGACGTATATTGCCATTCCCCTTATACTAATCCGTATGCAACCGATAACCTATAACAGCTATTAACAATAATTTTTTACCGTTACCTTTTTGCCGGCCAAAAAAAATTTGTTTATCGTATATAATAAATATTCTTATTAATTAGAATTCTTTATTTTAATACGTAAAATCGAATTATTATTCCGATAAGTTCTATAATACCGCGATACGCGTTTCGACGCGCCTTATAATAAGCCTTATAACCTTGCCCCGTAACCTTATAACGCGCCCTTTAACGCGTTTTCTAGCCGACGTATTTTGTAAATATTTTTTATATATTAAAGCCGTATTAAAAGCGTTTACGTATACGGGTTAGGAATTTAATCGGTAATCGTTTTTTTGTCGGTCGATTTTAATATTTTCGAAATAGGGGTAATATTAACCTGGACGCGTTCGGGATTAATTGGTTACATACGGATTAGTAAAAGGGGAATGGCAATATACGTCCGTAACAAACCTTATATAATACGTGCATTTGGTAAAAAGTTATATATACGGTCGGCGACAAAGAATACGGTCGATTTAAATTAAATGGATATATTATGGTTAAGTTATTTGGATTAGTTGTTATAAGATATTAAAAACCGGCTTGCGAACTTATATAGCTTGCGAGCTTGTATAATACGTTATTTAAAACCTAATATTTATAACTTTTAATATTAAAAAGTTATTTAAAATTATACAATTTATTCTAAATTTTAATAAAATACATAATAGAAATATTAATTCAACTTTAAGCGTTTATAATATACGTTAAACTTTTTTTTAAAATTTTCTTATTATTTTTATATAATATTATAATTAAACATTATATTAATAATAACGGCCGTTAATTTTTACGATTTAAATTAGAATTTTAAATGATTATTAAAAATGTAGCGATTTTTGGTGTATTTGTATGGGAAACCGGGCGGCGCGGTGAGGGGGTGGAGCGTTAGGGGGGTGGTTGGGTTAACCGTTTATATATTTGGGGGATATAAATGCTTCACCTTCTGTCCAGGACAGCTGGGATAAGCATCCCAATTTCGAGGCTAAATGAACCAACTTACCCCCCAAACAGCAGGTAATCAAGTATTTGGTCACAGCGCTTAAAAGTTCGAAATTAGGAAAAGTGTGATGCTATGTCCTTGGGGATACCTGACATAAATCCGTTTGCTACCCCTTTTAAGCGAATGTAACAACGCTGCTTATCTGTACTCCTGCATTATGTATTGTAGTCCTTACGTGTTTTGGCTTCTCCCCTTAGCTATCAAAAATTCAAATCCAGACCGGGCTTCAAACAAGTTAATCTGTAACCATTTGACTATTTGCCCAGATAGAAAGACTTGTTCATTTTAACTGCATTATATATTCCAGGAGGTTAATAGTATATCATAGTGCGCAATACCAGATATAATACAGGTTACTGTAGATAGCCATGGGCATAGAGTAGAAGACCTAAACCTTAATATATTTAAAGTTTCGCGTATTGTCTTCAATAAGTCCCGTTGTACTGGCCGCCATTTTATATTTTTTTCTCTAGACATCGCACCACCCATCAAACGTCTTGACCTATTTGATTCACCTCCGTTTTTGGAACTTCCTCTTAGCTCGTTGGCCTCATACGTGTCTAGGTATTCAAACCGTGGACGGGAAATTGACCGGATTCAAACCAGATTTTCTCACGCGGAACAACAAGCCCAATCAACATGACTGGAAAGAAGATTCTCATCCTTGGTAGCGGTATGGTTTCCAAACCTTGCGTCGACTACCTGTTCCGTGATGGGGCCAATTCTATGACCATTGGTGAGCCAGTCCCGCCCAAACGAGACACCCATCCAAGACTTACATTTCCCCCTTGCGAAGCCTGCCGAACACTCTCGAGTGCTCAAGCATTGGCTGCTAACCGTCCTCGCATTACGGCCATTCCACTGGACATCACGTCTCCTGAATTGGAAAGCACCATTGCCGAGCACGACCTTGTTATCTCGCTTGTGCCTTTCATATATCACGCAAATATTATCCGCTCAGCCATCAAAGGCAAGACGCAAGTTGTTACCACAAGCTATATCTCGCCCGCCATCAAGGAGCTCGACGGCGCGGCCAAGGAAGCAGGTATTACGGTGCTGAATGAAGTTGGTGTCGACCCCGGGGTGGACCACCTTTATGCTATCAAGGTGATCGGAGAAGTGCATGATAAGGGCGGAAAGGTACTAGCTAAACCGGTTTCTAGAACAGGGTTTCCGTCTAGCTGACATAAGCCATAGGTCCGGGAATTCTATTCCTATTGTGGTGGGCTGAGCGCTCCCGAGGCAGCGGACAATCCTCTCAAATTCAAAGTAAGCCAAGATATCACGTTCTCAATAAACAATAGCTCAAGCTAAGTCTGAAATTAGTTTTCATGGTCGCCGCGCGGCGCACTGCTCTCTCAGTATAACTCAGCCACCTTCCTTAAAGACGGAAAGGTGGTAGAAATTCCGAATGACAAAGTAATGGCGAGCGCTGTCCCCTACTATGTCATGGACGGGTACTCCTTCCTGGCCTACCCCAACCGGAACTCGGTTCCATTCCGCGAGTATTACCAAATTCCGGAAGCCCAGACCGTCATTCGGGGTTCACTGAGATATGACGGCAATCCCCAATTGGTCAAGGCCTTGATCGAAATGGGATGGCTAGATGTCGAAGCCAAAGACTGGCTGTCGCCCGGTATTACGTGGACCCAAATTCAGCAGAAGATAACGTCGGCAAGTTCCAGCTCTGAGCATGATCTCCTTGCGAGGGTGGATGAGTGCTGTAGCTTTAGAAGTTCTGAAGAACGAAACAGCGTTATAGAAGGGCTGAGATGGATTGGCCTGTTCTCGGATGCACCGGCGCCAGTGCAGGGCAACTTGCTAGACACACTCTCCGCGCATCTGGATAAAGTGTGCAAATTTCGACCTGGAGAGCGGGACTTGGTTATGCTCCAGCATAAGTTCGTCGTAGAATGGCAGGATGGCAAGAAGGTAAGCAACGATGATTGCTTTAGATTTCAGCGCGCGTTAAAGGTTATCTGAGCTAACCTATAGAATACTAGGAGACGATCACGTCCACCTTGGAACTGCTCGGTGACCCTTCGGGCTACTCGGCAATGTCCAAATCAGTCGGTCTCACATGCGGAATCGCAACTCAAATGCTACTCGACAGGCATCCCGCTATCGCCAAACCCGGCGTGGTGGCGCCATACACGAGAGAAATGTGCGATGCCTTGCGGGAGAAGGTTGAGGCAGAAGGCATCAGGCTTGTTGAGAAGGTTATCTCACGCGAAAGGCCTTCCACTTCCTTCGAAAGCTAATGCGGAGACATCTCAAGTGAATTGCTATCTACCCCTATCTACACTTTAGATAGACATGTCCACTATGTACGAAAGTGCTTAGTACCTAATAGCAAGCTAGGATAGTAGTAAGTAGACAACGGTCCTCAGGTCACTCCACTAACAGCGGATGCCGGGGTGGGAGCTCTTGCAACCACATGGGCATAATATATTAGTATGCAATCTTATTGCCATGTTTTGTGGTATGTTACAAAGTTCCTGCTTCGTACACTCGCTCTAAATAGTTCTGCGATTTCAGGGGTGTGTGATCCTTGGCAGGTAGTGTCGAGACTCTCGGAGCGCTAAGTACCTGCCTAGGTAGATCGAGCTAAATAACTCGTTCTCATCAGAAAACCTACATATAGGTGGTTAAACAACTAAAATGTGCAATTTGAGGATATCAAGCGGTGAATTCTAACCTCAAAATCCTCGCTGAATTATTTCTAAACTGGTGTGTCCATTGTTGCGGAGGCTGTGGATGCTGCGCTTTTGAAGTTCGGGTGCAAGAGCAAGTGACCCATAAGTCAGATGATGTCATCCCGCCGCCATTACCGTAATCCGATTGAACCTCCCGCCCACTTGACCTTATAACTTACAAAGCTACACCACGTTACAAGCCTAAACACTGCATATCCCACCCAACATGCGGCTATCAACTCTCGCGTATTTTCAAATCATAGCGACAACATCAGCACAACTCGTCGCTGCTCCGTTCGGACTAGCGCTCGCATCGCACAATCAACAACAACAACAGCCCCTCATGGCGCCAGAACAGCAGCAGCAAGGCGGCGACCCCAAGCAGCCCCAGCCCCAGGTGCAGCAGCCGGGCGTGATGCTGTCGGACGTGATGGGCCGCGACCGCAGCATCAACGTGTTCGCCGGGTTCGCGCGGGACAGCGAGGCGGTGGCGCGGCGCCTCGACGACGCCGCGCGCAACAGCACCGTGCTGGCGCCGCTCAACTCGGCCGTCGACGGCCTGCCGCGCAAGCCGTGGGAGGACCCGGCCGAGTACCACGCCCTGGGCGCCGGCGCGTACGAGGGCGAGGACGGCCGCGACAGGGCCCGGAGGAACCTGCGCCGGTTCGTCGAGGCGCACGTCGTGCCCGTCAGCCCGTTGGCCGAGGGCGAGAAGAGGAGGACGCTCTTGGAGGGCGATCGCGATATCTGGTGGGAGGCGAGGGACGGTGTTAGAGTGGTAAGTTAATTGTGGGTATCGTGTATTTGTGGTTGCTGACGCTTTCCAGATCCAACCCGACAACATCGAAGTTGCGAGCATTGCTAGTCGGGTCGGCAATGGCGAGGTGTGGATTCTAAAGGGTGTCCGGAGCTACGCTTAATTGACCTATGGTTACCTACTTTCGCAATTCCATTTAGTTTTAAGGGTGTTCTTTCTCAGTGTGGCATGGAGTTCTAGGTTAAGGTGATCACAAGCATGCCGAATAAAACCATGGCGTTTAACCAGCCGTGCAGTACCTAAATCCCTTTATGCCGCTCGTCCTTAATGGATGATTGGGTTAAAATGACTAATATGGAAGGGATCTTGAGATTTTATGATATACGAGCCAAATACGCCACGTTTATAGTATCATCCACAGTCTCCAGGCTCGGGCAAGCAAGCATATTACTCGTTGATTTATCCTTCGGAGACCCCTATCATCGCCATAATCATGACCTCAATAAAGTCCTGTTCTCATCGGACTCGTCCAGTTGTACCTTAACGCCCTTCGCCTGTCGCTTCTTTTCATCCATACCCCCGATAGCATCGAACTGGGCCCTAACATTCTCGTCAAGGCAGTGAAAAAGCAGGGCCAGGGCACTGCTCTTCCAAGGTTCCGTCTCCGACCGCCTCGTCCAGTAGATGGCCAGCACCAGGAACAGGGCCGTGGCGACGACGACGACGACGACGGCCAGGACGGCGAAGCCCCAGCGCACGTGGACGTACGATTGTTGGGAGACGGCGCGGCCGGGGACGGGCGCGGCGCCGAGGAAGCTGCGGAACGCGACCGTCATGGACGTCGCCACGTCGGCCACGAGCGTGTCGAGCCCGCCGGCGTACTCGTAGTAGTCCCAGTAGAAGGCGGCGACGGCGTCCGAGTCGAAGAAGGTCTCGCCGCTCGAGATGCCCACCGTCAAGTTTATCGCGATCGTGCTGTCGGTCACGGTGCGGTTGAAGTCGGCCGCCGACCGCACGGCCGAGCCGTTGGCGAACAGCGTCGCGAACCAGCCCGGCATGCTGAGCATCGCCTCGATGCCCAGGAGGTAGGCAATCGAGTTGTCCGAGGAGCCCGCGAAGTAGACGCCGTTGTCCTTGCCACCGTCCCACGAGGCTCGGAAATCGACCACCGTGTTGTTCAGCCCGGCGCGCGCGACCCTCTCAGTCAGGACGCCGTTCGCCACCATCGTCTCAAGCGTCTGGAGGCAAGCCAACTGCGAGCACTCCCTTGCTCAGGACTTTAATTCTCCGGCGTTGCCGTCCTGGGCCTCGGTGCCCATGAATATCAGTTTCAAGATCTTAGCATGGGGCATGTCGCCCATCGCCGCCGGGATGTAGGAGGTCATGTTGAACACCTCGAGGCCGCTGGCCAACCCCGCGCCCTGAGGCACTTGCCATCCGCAGTCGTCGGCTGCTGCGCCAGGCTCGCAGTATTGCCTCATGTACTCCGTGAGGCTGTGGCACTCGGAGCAGATCTCCCAGCGTCTCGTACGGGTCCCATGTACAGTTGCCGCTCTGCGACTCGAAGGCGAGAGCCGCACCTGCTCTGCCGTTCTCCGCAAAGAAGCCGTTGTACACGGCAGACTTGAGAGGCAACATAGGGACGAACCCGGCTAGACCGTTTAGTTGCTTCGTAGTTGAGGCTATCTGACGACTGACCTTCGGATGTGTTCTCCGGCAGGGCTCCCGTGTAGTTCAGCGCCCGATTAACGCTCGCCCCTTCAAGGCTCTCAATAGTTCTTGTTTGATACGTAACGACTTGCTACGCAAAGTGGCTAAGGCCGAGGGACACTATCGCTATGACTCTGCCGAACGACCCGAGACATCCAAGAGGCACAAATTTCAGCGACATATGTCCAACCGCCAACGCACGACGACAGGACGCTTGCCCTCCCCTAGCCGAAGCAAGGAGTCTCGCGGCGCCCCAGGTGCCACGGCTGGCGTCATCGAAGGCCTCCATGTCCGTCAGGGGGGCCCGCGACTCCTTGAAGTGGATCCCCTTCAGCCGGCTGAGCCCCTTGTCCAGGGAGATGCCCATCGTCGCGGTCGTGACCGTCGCCAACAGCACGGTGAGGGCGTTGAGCGTGATGTAGTACGGCCACTCCGGCAGCGCCGGGCCGTTGAAGCGCGCCAGCACGTCCAACGTGGAGCCCACGGCCCCGAGCGCGATGGTGATCGTCACGATCTCTGGGTCCACGACCCGCCGCCGCGGCTGCTCGACGGCGATGATCTCTTCTTCCTCAGGGAAGACGTGGCCGAGAACTTCTCGCCCGCCTTCGCCGTCGACACGGTGCTGTCGCTCCACCCCCGCTGGTGAGAGGCGATAAAAGGTAGTTCGCCGGGATAGGTCCGGGAAGGGTTTACTTCCCGGAGCTCGACCTCCGACGACGGCTTTTTGCCGCTGGTCATGGGGAGGAATTGTGCGCTCGGAGAGGTGCCGTAATGCTCCTATTGTTCCCACGGCACTTGATCGGGGGGCTGTAAGTGGGACGAGGCTGGATGGATCCCCCGGCCCTGATCGGGGACGGAAGCACATGCCATGATTACCTTGTCAGATAATAGGACCGTCTGTCTGTAGAAGTTCAGGCGGAGGAATGGCGTAGCCTGCGGCAGTGTCTCGGATCGACTACCAAACACGACGTCGCGAGGGCGCTTCGTGTCATCATATATGTATTTCCATAGCCAGTATTGTAGGGCTTATTGGTCTTATCCCGCCGTATGCACGGCGCCCGAGGCTACACATCGACGCTGGTCGATGGCACGCCCCCCAACTAATTAGGTCGATAAGCTGCATATAGTCGGAGCCCATAACGGCGGTAGGCTTCCACCACGACACAACACTCACGTAGGGGAGGACGTGAGCCGAGATGCAGATACTTCGCAGTAGATAGCAATTTCCATTGGTACCTCCGCACCTTTTATGACCGCCCCTGATGCCGGGCGTAACCAACATGGGCCGGTCCGGCGACTTAGAGACGCCCAGAGGGTTGCAGCTTCCGACGTGCCAAGCGCGGCCTTTGGCCGACCTGGCCATAGCCCCCCGCGAAGAACAGGTTCTAGGGTCGCAGTTCCCTGTGGCTGCATGAATGCCCAAGGCCGAGATCAAGGGCGCCGAAGATAAGAAGCGGACGGGTGGTGCGTATCATGAACTTAAGTTGAGGTTTTATCTCCAGCTGTGGCGCTTTTGGAAGACAAGTAGGTCTACGTAGCTCTAGATGGGAAGAACATACCTAGGGAAGGAGTAATTCTTGGGGTTCCTGATCTTGAGTGACCCAGGCTAACAACCGGCTAGCTAAATCCCACATGCGGAGATGTAGTAGTATGCATTCATGGCTACCTAACTTCCTCGGGCAATGTAATACTGCCGTGTCTAGGTAGGTCGGTAGAGAGCAACCGTAAGCGGCAATCATGGGTAGCATTGTTCGGGGGCTGTGTTAGTGTCGGGAAGTACATAGCCAGATCCATTACCGCCTATTGGCCGTTAATTATAGATCAACAGTTACTCGGATGTCTTTTCAGAACTAGAGCTTCCATGGTGAGATTTGGATATAGTACCGGTTGCATCAGCCAGCTACGTCTTTCGTTGCATCATAGATGCTAGAAGAGGAAAAGCATGCCATTAAGATTCGAATGGTCGTGCGATATGTATTCTATTTAGAAACTATAGTACGCTTAGTTTAGGTTCGTAATCCAAAGGATATCTGCCGCACGGGAAGCCTCCTCAAATCGCAATGCATATATCAAGCCCGTTACCGATGAACAGTATACCCCCAACTCCGAGCAACTCCGGGTTATCGTTAGGAAACCCAGCGTCAGGGGGTATCGATAAGTTCGAAACGAAGAATCACCTTTATCCAGCGGAATTCTCCAAGCAGCTGTATGCATTGCCGTTTATCATACCATCGATCGCTACTCATGTATCATTCGGTTCATGTTCCGGACGGCCGACCTCATCGTCGTGTTTCTGTTTCTCCGGCGTGCTGGGCCGGAATCCTAGCCTTTGCATGAACCTGCCTGTGGCCTTGTTCTCCGCGCGGGCGACTTCCTCTTCTTCCCTCTGCTTCTCCAGGACATCGCGTTCCCTAGCGGCGCTCTTGCTTTTGTCCTTCAGCGCCTCCTCCCTCTCGGCGGCCTCTTCCGGATGCAGTACTTTCAGTTTTCGGTGGGATAGCCTTTCGACCAACTCCTTGCCCTTCTTCTTAGTCTTCACGTACGCCTCGAGCCCCACGAGCACGGCGTAGGACTTGCTGATGCTCACGTGGCTCATGTCGACCCCCGCGTCCTCCAGATTATGCACGAAGGCACGGAAATTGGAGGCGGGCGGGCGGTAGTGGCCCGAAAGGGGTGAGAGGCTGGCCAGGCGACCGTTCTTTATCTTAATGAGGCCCGCCGCGGAGATCCGCGAGCCGTGTAGGAACGAGCTGTGCTGGAATGCGCCGCTGTTTTTCATGCCGACGTAAAGACGGAACGACGTGTCCGCGACGAAAATCCAGGTATTCTTGCGCACCGACTTGCGTAGCAACTTGTTGAAGATGGTGGCGGCCGACACGTGCCGTATTTTCTTCACGCCCTTCGCTTCGTGGAATTCCGTATTTGCGTACTTCGCGGCCATGGCAGCCTCTAGCCTGGACTCGCGGGAGGAGGCCGAAGCCGCGTCAGTACTTGAATGATCATGAGGCTCCGGGTATGCGTCTAGACTTAGTTTGGATTGCACATGGGTTTCGACATCGGGAGCGAATGCCGGTGTGGGATCGTCCACTGGAACAATGCCATGAATGCTGTCCTTCCACTCCTCCGTCGTATCAATTCGAACGCCGTTCTTTGCCCAGACTAGGCGTCCTTCTCCGTCCACGCTAACCAGGTAGTATTGCCTTTCTTCTCGGCTGAGATACCGGACTCGCTCCCGATCCAGCCGTTCTCTCGGGCAGACTGCGAGGTCCAGGTTTCTGCCCTCACCATAGTCCAACCAGTAGAAGAAATTCTCGTTAGTGTCAGATCTTTTCCATTCTTCATGGTAGGTTCGGAGATTTGCTCCATAGCGATGTTTAACGTCGACCATCTCCAGAAAATATTGCAGCCCCATCACCCTTGCATGCTTCTTTCTCTTCTCCTTCGCCTTTAATCTCTTCTCTTTCTGCTCTGATGTCAACGCATCAAAATCTTCTTCCTCGGAAGATGACTCTGAACTACACTTAGTCGAATGCGAAGAATCCTCATCTGCGCCGGCACGCCGCACAATCATGGCTGCCTTGCTCCAGTGTTGTCTTGCGGCTGATCTACTGGGACTCACGCTCCCGCTTCCGAGGCTAGACATTGTTTCACTTCTAGCTCGGGGTTTAGTCATCTCCCGCCATCGTGCATCCCTGATGGCGTGCGACCACCTGGTGCTCGCGGTAAGCCCGTGTCCTTGCATCTCGCGCCGTGTGCGATACCCCCGGTAGTTCTTCTGGATCACCGTCGCCGCTTCCGACCTGATAACCTCACCATCGGCACCTGTCTCTGTCTTGTCTGCAGAGTTATCCGTGCCTTCGGGATGTCGGTGTCTGAAAATTGATTGATGATGGTGATTTTTCTCATCAGCTTTTGTCGCCATCAAGTCCCTCCGAGCTTCCATACTCTGCCGCGCATTGATCCTGTTCTGCCGCTGTAGCTCGTGATCGCGGTGCCTGTGTTCCCTCTCGCGTTCCTCTTGCACCCTGGCGAGGCGCGCAAACTCCTCGCTAGACGGAGGCTGCAACGAATCCAGATACTCCTGGTGACTGCGATGAGAAAAGTTCGTGTCGAGGGAGGCCCGGGATTTCATATGCGAGCCGGGAGAGGCGGGTGGGGTGATCGGCGGAGACCGAGGGGTTACGGGATAGGGCGGGCCCGGTGACGACGATCGCCTTGGCGGTAGTGTCAGTGACGGTGTTGAGCTAGACGTTGGCGTTACTGTCGCCTGAATAATTGGGCCTCGAGCGTTTTGGGGTGGTTGGGGTGGTGCGGGCGGTTGTTCGGCCATTTTCTCTCCCCCGCTGGATATACTGACAAGACATCACATCGGGCTATAAGTTATGTGTATGTGTCTCTATGTGCTTTGGAAGCACCATAATAGCCCGGGCTGGCTTATTAGGTAAGGTCCTCTGTCGGTTCATTAAAGATAAAAGGCATCCATCGGCTTCGAATCCGCCCAGAGATCGATAAGTAAGCTAGAGCTTAGCCACAGCTCGAGATGGTCGCACGAATTGGTGTTCGGCGAGTTCAGTCTACCCAATGATGATACGAATCTCGTGAGTTTTATACAACTAGGAACCATAGGTAGGAATAGCCCGCGCAGTCAGGGCTTACATATATGGAGCACGAACGTCATCGGGTATACAGTAGATAGCTACGTGCCTAACCTTTAGGCAGGATCCAGATGAGCTGACCTGCAAGACAATGTGTGACGTAACTGATAGTAGAGGCTCATGCTATCGCTGGTGAGCCAACTCTCTTATGATGGGCAGTTCTTACAAAGCGACCCCTCCTGGAAGCAAGACAATTAGTGGAGGGGAAGGTGAGTTCTATGGGCAAAGAAAGGGGGATCCGAAGGCAGAGAAAGCTTAACCCTAACGAAACCCGTAAAAGTCGATACCAAATGCCGGATGTGGTTTGGATGTTGCGTATTGTTCCCCGAGTTGCCTGCCTACCAGTCTCGGTAGAAGACAGCATCTCGGAAGTTACGGATGAGCCGACTTTCCGGCGGTAGCAGTTTAGTAATGCCCACCTAGGTACGTGTAGGTAGGACCGTAGGAGGGTACCTAGTATATCCAGATAAGTAACGTGTTGTCGTCCTTGACATTTGGAAGTCTGGGTTAGGAATACTGGTAAGTCCTAAAAAATAAAATAAAAATAAAAATTGCATATCCACTTTTAGATCATTTCGAGCATCCTGCTATAGTTTAAACAAGCATTTTCTCTTGGAAGTATGAACATCAAAGAACTGGCTGCCTAATGTATGTGGGTAAGTGCAGGCGGCCCTGGAGTTCAAAGCTGGGGCTGGCTTGGGTGCAGCCAACATATATTATACTGTGGTTCATGGGCAAGTGACCGTGAAATGAGAGCGTATTGCTAAAACCACCAGACGTCAAGTAGCACTCGTAGTATATCTTGGCCTCATGAAATACAGTAAATTTAACACTGTATGGACTCTGCTTTTGTAACCGTCCATAAGGCTTCCACTACCCAGAACAAGCTTGATTAACCGGTCAATTGATGACAGCTCAGGGCCAAAAGCTTTCAACACTGCTAACCCACGAACTCATCTTAAGAAATCTGAACCAACTGTTCCATCTCACGTCGTGGTAGTCAATCGGCCTTATCAGAAACAGCAAGTTGAAACATCCTTTAGTAAGTACCTACTGTATCATCCCCAAGATGATCATTATGTCATTTGGTGGCTACTTCGGTGACGAGTTGAAGCGAATCAGCACTCACGCGCATCGCAGCGACCACCCACAGCAGCACCCACAGCAGAACCTGTAACAACACCGTGCCCACTTCCACTCGGCACACTGTCGCCTCCCCTGTTATTCCCCTACCGGTATTTGCTGGTACAGGTAGCGGTAATGATAATAGCATTGGTCACACTGGACCTGGACATGGACAGAAGATCGCGACACATAACAACAACAATATGACCAGGACGCGCACCATCAGCTCGCACCCGAGCCAGAGCCGTCTTCAACAACCCAATCTTAATTCCGGTCGGATGAAGCGTCCTCTCGACCCTATCGACTCGAATTATGACCCTCTGAGGTCGAAAAGGCCTCGAATAGCAGTCGAAATTCTGGCAAGGCCCAAGGCTCTCCCGAAAACGATCGCCGTGCAACCAACCCAAATCCCCACGAGGGTGCAGCATCAGCAGCAGCAGCAAAAGCCGACCGTAGCGAAACCCGAGAACCCCCTCATATCCCCCCGATCACCACCATCACCGCCACCACCACGTCCACCGCGGGATTTCCAACAAAAACAGGCTGAGAAATCTCTCAATACGGCTACAAACTCTCAATCGACCCTTACGAAACATCAATCAAAACTGAAGAATGGCATTAAACACGAGTTGGACAGATTACAACCAAGTGCAGCCGACGCCAGCTCTGCAACATCGCAATCCGGTCGGAAGCTGCGTTCCCAGGAGGCGACTCGCTTCAAGAGTGAATTATCTGCATATTTCCCCGATTATGATGAAGTAATCGGCAATGATCCCAAAGAACAGCGTGAGTGCTTGATATCTGCAGTCTGAATTCCCCCCCTTCCCCCCCAATTGCACCTCCCGTTCTACTGAAGTAATCCTCTCACTTGACTCATCCATCATCCGTGCACCCTCGGTTCGAATAGGCGACTGCTCACACTGTGCAGACATCCTTAATCTCGATACCCCTATTATCGTTATCGATACGGACATTAGCTTTCCCCAAGATGGCCGACCTCCGCCTCCACCTCCAGATGCGGAGTTGAGTCGTCATGCCCAACGACCCCACTCTTCTATGAAAACGAGCGCACGAGGCCCCATATCAATACCTGTACGGCATTATGGCCACAATCTGTTTACCGAGCTGTCCGACTCACAGCGAATTGATTTCGCCTTCCTCGAGGCAAGATATAAAGGCAACAATGTCGAGGATCCCTTGCCGGACTCCTATTTCCAACCCGCTCACAAGAAAGCCGAGAGGCTCGAGAAGTCGATCCGAAATACCGAGAAGGGCCGCGCACAACATGAGAAGGATCAGGTCATTCGACTGCTCAACGAGCTTCAGGGCCACGACTGGCTGAGAACTATGGGCGTCAATGGAGTCACCGAGAGTAGGAAGAAGACATTCGAACCTGCGCGAGATCACTTCATTAGGGGTTGCCAAGCGATCCTAGAGAAATTTCGATTATGGAGTCAAGAGGAGAAGAAGCGCAAACTCGAGAAGGAGCGTGCTATAGCAGAGGAGGCCGAGCAGCAGCAGGACGGGGACGCGGACGAAGAGGAAGAGGAAGAGGAAAATGAAGCCAACGAAGACGGAGACAGCTCGGAAAAGGAGCAAGATGAAATGAAAGGAGGCGGACGGGATGGGGATGAGGATGTGGACATGCGCAAACACGAAAGGGAAATTTCCGACAGCGTCAGCGACGGCGACCCTCCCGACTACAGCGATGTCGACGCGTCCATTGCGAAACAGCTTAACGAGGAAGCTTCCGCACGAGCCAGTTATACGGCATCAGACATCAAGCGATCCCGGGGTGAGCTTCCCACGTGGTCGCCAAAACCCTACGTAGCTAGGGAGTTTACTTCTTTCTTCGCAAAGAGACATCAGCGAGACGCGGCACTCAATAACAGACGACGCAGAGGACGTACGGCAATGGCTTGGGGTCATCCCGTACCAGATACCCCTGACGCTGACTTTGAACTGCCGGAAGAGTATCGCGATCCAGAAACCCTGAAGGCGCATGCCAGACAGAAACGCCGAGCCAGGCGCGAAGGCAGGCATGGCTAAGGGGAGTTGTAACACGGTATGCTTACATCTGGTAAGGCGTTAATACTTGTTGCGCGCCTTGAAATTGGCGATTGCAGCATAAGATATGGGATGGGTTGGTATGGAGTTATGGTTCGGGTTATGGTTCGTTTTAAGGGTAATGTCACCCTGGGTACATACTGTGTAGGTTTCGTAGGTGGGCGGCCCCTCGTGATTGAGATGCGGCATGGCGCATAGACATATACATAGATGTTTTTGTTAGCGGACTACAGTCTAAGCGAATGAATACCCATTGCCAGTACTCCCAGTATTCCCCATGAATGTCTGCACGTGCATTGATATCGTGAACTTCGGGCGATGCAGAGGTACCCATTTACAGATGTAGCTGGAGAGCTACCCGTACCTTACGCAGACTGGAAGCACCTTGCAGATATAGGCCGAGCTCGGAAGTGGCTAAGGATGTGTGGCTTACGCGCAGGAAAAAGCTTCACGGAGTTAGGTACATATGTACCTAGTCTCCTTAGGTAATCTGGTACCTACTTTGATACCTAACTTACCTACTAGCCTTAATCGGTCAGCGTGAGGTCAACTTGGAAGTCCCTCTGTACGCGCGAGGCCAGAAGCTCAGGTACCTACCGTATTGTGTGCAGAGCACAGATTACGTGCCTACCTCATATCAAGCAAGCTATTCACTCTATCTCTTCATACCGAACCTTTACCACGCTGCCCTGCGATTTAAGTTTCTTCCACACTTCTCGACCCGACACGCGTCGGAGGCACGAGCCGTCCTTGTCTGTAATCAGAGGGCCCGTCAATTCTGCTCCTGCCCGTTCTCGTAGGCCATACCGACGACTTTCTGGCAGCTATCTTCGGAAACCCCATCCAGACCAGTGAACCTGCTTTTTCGACATACCAACATCTACGCCTCCATCTTCATTTGGACTCGGTCGCCTTGACCTCGAGACCAGCCGCGCGCATCCTCCTCCTTTGATATTCTCTCCGCTGTCAATACTTGCCCAGCCTCCGCCCACGGCATCCCACGAACTTTGCGCCGCGTGAAACCCGCCGCTATCACCCATGACTGCGCAACCTTGATGCGATTACGGCTTCGCCAGCGCCCAAGATGCCTGGTGTCGTGGAGCCGGAGCCTGCGCCCGAGGTGGACGTAAACGCTCTTCCTCCCGCAGCCGAACTTCCTGTCGACAACACTCCTCCACGCTCTTACGTCGTCTTCAAGCAGTCGGTCGACCTTGAGATCGATTTTCGGGAAAAAGCCGTTTTCGGAACATCCAACCTCACCATCGCGCTCACTGGCGATGTGTCTGAGGTCTTCATCGATGCTCGACAGTGCGATATCGATGTCAAGAAAATCAGAGTGTCCAACTGCGAAGTAGAGGCATCCTATAAAGACCCGTGCGACTGGATAAAGACACCGGATAACTACCGGTGGTCCGCGGCGCATTGGGGCCTTAGGAAAAGCCGCATGACGCCACTCCTACACCATAAACGCACGGAAGTGTCCGCGTTGGACCACGACATAAAGTGTTGTACACCTATCCATGGTAATGTCCGCGTGCAACTTCCGAGCGGTAAGGATATACGCATAAAGAATAAGGATGCCAACAAGTCCGACCCGACAGACCACAGTATCAACCCTGATGACTCAATATCTATGTGCACAGTGAGCGTCCCTTTCAGGCTTCGAAATTCTGCCGACGGGCTGCATTTCGTCGGCGTTGAGGAGGCCGACACTCGATATCCACATGTCTATACGCGCCACTCTTCTGAGCCCGGAACGGCATGCTCCATCTTCCCGTGCATCGATGATCCTGGAAGTCGTAACTCGTGGAAAATCTCCATTACCTGTCCCCGTACCGTCGGCGACGCTTTCCATCAGGCACTTGCTACGCAACAGCATTTTAGGAATTCCACCGTTGCGAATAGGAATCGCAAGAGGAAGCACGGCGAAGATGGACCCGCGCGCTCCCATTACCCGCTCACCGAAGAGGACAAGCTCCTGGAAATGACTGTCGTGTGCTCGGGGTATTTAACGAACGAGACGATCACAGAGGACGAGACCAAGAGGACCATGACTTTCGAGATAGACAAGAACAAGGCGGCGAAGCACGTGGGTTTTGCTGTGGGTCCGTTCGAACACGTTGACTTGTGGTCCGAGTTCCGAACCGAGGAGGACGATGTGAAGCTTGGTGTTAGCGCCGCCAAAGTCCATGGATACTGTCTCCCAGGCAGAGCTGAAGAGGTCAGAAATACATGTGCTGCTATCGTCACGGCGGTAGACTACTTTGTCCTCACGTTCGGCCGGTATCCATTTGAAAGTTACAAGGTCTGCTTCGTTGACGACATGGTCGAGGATACAGTCTCCTTGTGCGCCTTTTCCCTCTGCAGCAGCAAGCTTCTTTATCCCCGAGAAGTCATTGATTTCGAGGTCGACACTATAAGGATCCTCGTCCACGCCCTGGCAAGCCAATGGTTCGGAGTCAATGTCGTACCCAACCAGAAATCGGACATTTGGCTCATTGTGGGCATAGCATGGTTCATGACCGACCAGTTTATCAAGTTTCTATGTGGCACCAACGAATTCAGGTTTCGTATGAAGGAGAGGGCAGACAGACTTGTCCAGATCGATATAGGCCGCCCATCGCTCCAGGACCTCGGCGAACACCTTTACCTGGGTGATTTCGAAGTTGAATTCATGAACCTGAAGGCGCCGCTCGTGCTTTTCATCCTCGACAGGCGACTTTCTAAATCATCCAGCTCGGCGGGCCTTACGAGGATCATATCCAAGATGGTTGGCAAAGCTAATACAACCGTGCAAGCGTCCGACGAGGTGTTGATGTCGGAGCATTTCCGGAAAGCCTGTGAGAAGACGGGCGGGAGCAGGCTGGACAGCTTCTGGAGCCAATGGATCACTGGGTCTGGCTGTCCTCGATTTGATGTTTACCAGCGATTTAACAAGAAGAGACTATGTGTGGAGATGACCATTCGACAAGTACAGGACATCGCGGCAGCAAAGAAGAGGCACCTTCTCAAAGATGATTTCTGGAGGGAGGTGAGGGAAGAGAAGAACGAGGTGTACGCCGCGGAGCTGCATCACTGCTTCACCGGCCCTATGACGATTAGGATCCACGAGGCCGACGGCACGCCCTACGAACACATAGTAGATATCCGGGAAGACCAGGCCAAGTCCGCAAAGTTTGAAATCCCGTACAACACGAAATACAAGAGACTTAAGAGGAATCGACGTCAGCGGGAAAGACAAATGGCCGGAAGTGCCAGGGGCAATGAGGATGGTCAGGAAGAAATGCAGCAGGTTCACTTTCTTGGTGACGTTCTACAACACCCCGACGAAATGGACGAATGGAATCTTAGGGACTGGGACGAGGAAACAGAAGCCAAGATGGATCAAGAGTCTTACGAGTGGATCCGCATGGACGCAGATTTCGAATGGGTCTGTGACATGAAGACCAACCTTCCGCCCTACATGTACGTTTCCCAACTGCAGCAGGATCGCGACGTTGTTGCACAACAAGACTCGATGCTATATCTCGACCGGAGCTTCCCTCAGGTGGGCCCGCACCCCCTAGTCTCGACAATCCTCACCCGGACTATAGTGGACAAAACATACTTCCATGGGATCCGTACGATGGCGGTCGATGTGCTTCCCCGACACGCCGTGAAGAGCTTGAACTGGATAGGACTGGTTCATCTTCAGAAGACGTTCCAGCACTTCTTCTGCCGCCCAGGGACGTTTACACCGCGGCCTAATAACTTCTCAGACAAGAGACAATACTTTGTGCAGCGCGCCATTCCAGAAGCAGTTGCTCGCGTTCGAGGAGACGACGGACATTGTCCCAGGGAAGCACGGCGGTTCATTCTCGAGCAACTCCAGGCAAACAACAACTCGGATAATGTCTACTCCGATCAACTCTACATATGTAGGTTGATAAAGGCTCTCGCAATATGCCAGATCCCAGATGAGAAGAAAGCCAAACAGAACATGTCTATGTCTATGACGTTCGGGGACGCCGATGACGAGGAAGAGCCGATGGATACGGAGCCCCAAGAGTTTCGAGAGCTAGCCCGCGACGAAATAGAACGGTATCGCAGGATGGACGAATACTCGCCGTCTTATCAAAACTGCTTCACCGTCGCCGCTCTCGAGGCTCTCTGTCTATTGATGAAAGCGAAGGTCATACCTGCTAATCCAATCGTATTCGTACAATATCTCCAAGACGGAACTGCTGATCTCGTTCGCATAAAAGCGTGCGAGGCGTTAGTAGAGCTTGGGACGCTGAAATCCCCATCCTTCCTTCGTTTCTTTCTGTCGTTACTCAGTACGGACTCTTCTCCATTCGTCCGGGACCGGCTGTTCAAGGTTCTGTGTCGTGGTCTCGCAGGTGTCGCGTTTGGGGAGCATGTGGTAGAGGACAAGACGCCACAGCAGCCAGCGGAGGATGGCCTGATTGTGGAACAAGAGAGTACGGACCTGGAGGCAGTACAGAAGAAAAAGGCCCGCAGGGAGGACTTAACATCTGCCCTGGCAGCTCTAAAGGACGAGTTCAGAGACGACGAAGAGTTGCCGGAAGCTATTTGGAACGCTTTAGACTCTCCAGTCTTGACTGTTGCGGAGCGAATCAACCTTCTAGAGTTGTGCTCTATCCTTATCGACGAAGACTATTCATTCCCGATCACGTTCAAATACCCGACATACTGGACCGTGACACGCGGTGAAAGAAGCCGCAACAAGTGCGTTGTCAACTTCAAGCGACATTTTAGGACGAGGTCTCGCAAGAAGTATGACGCCCCAGCGCCACCGCCGCCTCCAAAGCCCGAACCCAAACGAACGATTACCCTAAACCTCAATAGAGCTCCTAGCTTGAGCAGTGGGAAGCCCCCCACACCTACTGTTTCTGAGCCTGCGGCACAACTGGTCACCGCACCGCCGAAGGCTCCTCTTCCTAGTGCCGCAGCGAAACCAGCTCCCGTTGCGCCGAAGCCATCTGCACCGAAGGCCTCAGTCAGTGCCGCGAAGCCTCGGATCCCCACTCCCACCACAATTAAGGCGGGAAGTCCATCCACTACCGGATCGCAGCGTGACAGCATTTCCGTCCAGACACCTTTGCGGCCTACTGTCGAGCTCCCGCAGACGGAATCCAAGGCCACTGCTCTTAAAACCAACGGAAACAGCACGCCATCTCTTCCGAAGATTCCCAAGCCGCCGAAACGCGCCAGTACCGAGAGCGAGAGTGGCCGTCCTACTAAGATTGTCAAGCTCAATACCTCGAAAATTCCCGTCAGCGCTCTGGAGCGCCTCCAGAAGTCTAAGCCGAGGAAACTGGTGAAACTCAAATTCAACGGTTGGGATAAGTTACGGCGACGGCCAAGCCCGCCAGTTTCTGGCTCGATCCGGGCTACTCCTAAGAGCCTCACGGAGCAGAAGCCGAACAACGGCCCACGAATTCCAGGCAGCCCTTCGTCTCCCGCAGCGGCAATTACTAAGACCAACGCTGTGCCTTCCTCATCCCCGACCCTGGCCGCCTCCCAGGCATCGAGCACACTTTCCTCCGCCTCCAAAACATCGCAGACGCCGTCGCAGCCGCTGTCGCAGCCAAGCAAGGACGGCAAGCCGCGGAAGCCACTCCCGGATCCGTCTCGGAAGCCCCTTCCCGATACGCGCAAGCCGCTACCGTCCGCGCCGCATCACCCTCCGCCGTCGGCATCTCATTCTCAGCCCAAGGATGCCTCTTCAACTTCTGCACCGAAGGCTCCCACGAAACTCAAGATCAAGATCAAGCCTTCTTCGCAGCAGTAGTGTGGTGGCATTATATTGGGATCTGATGTTCGTTTTGGAGCTTAGGCCCCGACGCGTCACTTGAGTCCGATTTGTAATCATTTCTCTACCAGGGAGATCGTGCGATGGATTGGTTGATTTCTGTGGCCCCTCGACCCCATCCTGGGTTCCCTCGGGCACACAAAAACAAAGAGGCATGAAGTGCGGTATGCGTTTGAATTTGCATAGCATTGGCGTTTTACGGGATGAAGGATTTTCTACACATCAAGACGAAAAAGCGCGTCGATTTACGGTTGGCGACCCCAGAGACTAATCCATGGACGGCACAACGTTAACTGTGACCTTGTTTATTTATCAGCAGTTAGCGGGACGGATCGCACGCACCACGGGGGGGTTTCCTGCTTGGTAGTAGGGCTTGTTGTATAGTAGTACCACTTATAACGCGGTTCGGATTCTGCGGATGGAGCAAATTGTCAATACAGAAGAGATCTGATATGAGAGAATACGCAACGGTGATTTGAGTACGCTTCGACGCCGCTGATGATAACGCGAGTCCGCGTTTCCTTTGTTGACGCCCGCTCTCTTAGATAGGTTTCTTTTTCTTCTACCGCCTTCCCCCTATCTAAACCCTTGATGCAAGCTTGGTTCGCTCGCCGTGCTCCGCTATGCGTGTTTTATGCTATTTTATCCGTGTATGCTCGAAATCCAAATTCGCCGTTGCTTACAATCATGCCTCGCATGCCTTCCCGATGTAAATTATCATATGCCCCATACACAAGCCGCGCGTATTCGAACAGTAACTCGATGACAAATCCGCAGCGCCTCAACCGCCCCTCGACCACGAACGCCGGCGCTCCCCGTTCGACCGCCAGATCCGAGACGAGTCGGAGCGCGCACCGCCCCTCGAACACGTTTATGACAAAACAATACGAGCCGCCGCCGCCGCCGCCCAGCGCCGCGACGACCAGCAGCGAAAAGCGTACCTCATCCGGGGGGGGATCCGAGCGCGTCCTCGCCGCACGGACTCTTCTTTCCCAAGGGGCCACCTCGCCCGGGCAGACCCGCGAAAGGAAAAAGAGAAAAAGGGGGAGGCGGTTCGGTTTCTCGTCCGGAGGGAAGCAGGCAAGCGACCAAGCGACCAAGCAAGCGACTAAGCAACCGGCCCCACCACGTCGCCCCGGATCAAAGCGGGTGAGATCCCCCGATCCGAAAGCGCCGCAGCCGGCCGTCCTTACCGCCGCCGCGCCGCGCCCCCGGTCCCCGCCCTTTCCCCGCCGCCCGTAAGAGAAGAGGAGGAGGCGGAAGAAGCGGAGGCGGTCCCGGCGATCCGCTCGTCGCGGCTCCGCGTCACGCGGCCCTGCTGTTGTAGCAGCTGTTGTTGTTGTTGTTGTTGTTGCGTCTGCGGCGGCGGCTGCTGAGGCAGGGCCGGGGGCGGGGCGGGCTCGCTGCCCTGCCGCGACGCCGTCCTCCTCGTCTGGTGCGCGTGCGCGTGCGATGGTTGCGGCTGTGGCTGCGGTTGCGGCGGCGCGGCGGCGACGCCGATCCGCTGCGCCCTCTGCTGCGCCGCCGTCTGCGCTTGTGCTTGCTGCGTCTGCGCTCCGGTCCCGGTGCCGTGCGCCCTCATCCTCCGCGCTGCCGCCTGCGCGGCGCCGCTGCGGCCCGCGATGCGCGCCTGGGCCTGCTGCGCCCGGACCTGGGCGGCGGCGGCGCGCCGTCGGCCGGGGCGCGTGACGAAGGGGTCGTCGTCATCTTCCACTTCCTCTTCTTGCTCCTCCTCCACCTCCTCCTGCTCTTCCCCCCGTTCGTCTTCGCCGGCGTCCGCGTCCTCCATGTCCTCGTCGGCGCTGCTGCCGTTGCTGCCGCTGCTCGAGATGTCGGGCCCCGGGCCCGGGGGCGGGGAGGAGTCGAGGGCCGGGGCCGGGGCCGCCTGGGGGTGCTGGTGGTGCTGGTGGTGGTGCTGGCGCTGGCGCGCCTGCTGGTGGCGCTGCAGCGGGGGCGGGAACCGGACGCGCCCGTGCGCGTTTAGTAGGCTGTTGTTGTTGTTGTTGCTGTGCTGGTGTTGGTGGGCGAGCAGGAGCGGCGAGGACGAGGACTGCTGTGATTGCGACGCCGCCGCCAGGGCCGCCGCCCGCCGGTCCTCGTACGAAGCTATGTCCTCGGCCGTGAGCGTGAGCGTCGTCGGGGGTCTGCGGAGCATGGTTCTTCGGTAGTTGATCGGCTAGGACGGTACGAATTCGGGGACGCCGTGTTCCTTGGGATCGCTTTGGGTAAAGGTTTCTATGCTGCCGCGCCGGCTTGTGTATACGTGTGATTTACCGCTTTGGGCAAACTCGTGCGAAAACGAGAGACGTTCAAGAACAGCAGCGCGTGCTTATAACAAATAGACGTCGCTAAAAGAACTGAGAGAACGGTATGATCCAAAGCTACCCAACGTAACGATATGCTAACGAACGGCGAGAGGAGTTCTCGACACGGGTTGTTTGTTTACTCCTCTTACAGTGATCCAAGTAAAGGTCCTAGTGTGTATAAAGCCGCCAAAATGAAAGTCCTTGAGCCCGAAAACGCGTCTTGCGAGATTCTACGCGTAGCGGGGTATTGTACTGTACTTATTCGCCCCGTAAGGCGGGCGCTACGGGCCTTGGCGGGGCTACCGTATCGGAGGGTTTTCGGTATACCTATCGCTTAACTGCCCCCCTGTCAATGTTGAACCTCAAGACTTCCATTCCGCTCAGAGATGCCATTGTCATCCGAACCGAGACCCACACACACGTACTGCAGAAATACTGCAGCTAGTCGAGACATTTCGAGTACGTATGGGCTTTTTGTCTACGAGCATCATCATATCGTTAAACCAGACAAGAGGTCTTCTTCAGCTCTGCTGCTCTCAAGGATCGTCTTACACCTATCGGATCCAAACTCAGAACTGGAAAAGCCGCCCGTTCCAAGGTATCCCTAAAATTAAAGAGGATTTTGGAGTCCAAAACTGAAAATTTTAATCGTAATGAAACACGAAAGCATCATAAGGATCATTACACTACCAGACTGCCTAGTCAACGCGAGAATCGACGTCGAGATTCGTGGTTCAGAAGTATATCAACAGGATAAGCGGCCTAGGTAGTCGGTTCGCCAAACACATGAGTTCTGTAAGTAAACGTTGGAGGTCCTGTACCTCTCTGCCTTCTCACTCGATAGTAGGAAACTCGTAACATATGCTGTGGCTTTTCTCTAGCTCATGGCTGCAAACGTCCCCCCATGCCAGCTCGGCTCACTTGGAAGCAACTTCGTCGGCATCACTGTCTTCCATCGACTTTCTCTCTCTCTCTCTCTCTCTCTCTCTCTTAACGAGCAGCCTCCAAGCTCGGTCCCCCAGCATACGCTCCACTGCTCCTGTCTCCGAGGGCAGCGCTTCCGTCCGACGCAGGTCCGCTCTTCGGCGAGGCGAGGTGCAAATCATCCGTCCCAGCTGTGGCGCCTGGATATCGTCCCATACCAGGCTTCGACATCACGCGCTCCATGTCGTGAACAGGAGCATCGCCTGCATCGTCTTGTCCGGGATTGACAGTCTCATACTCGAGAGCCTTGATAAAGAGGTAGAAGCCGGCCGCGAGCAGCGCGCCTAGTATAGGTCCCACCCAGTAAATCCAGTGGTAGCCTTGGAATCCCTCGATGACGCACGGTCCGAAAGAACGAGCCGGGTTCAAGCTACCGCCTGTGTAGTAGACTCCCCTATATGAGCATTAGTATTGACAACCCTAAGCGGACGTGGAAAATGGAACAGCGGATTGCCCATGGGTGGCTACTGAGCAAGTAATTCAATGCGTGGGTAATGGAGGAAGAAAGGACTCGGACAATTAGGGCGCCGGAGCCAGGACGTAGAAGACTTACATCAGCTCTGCCACAAAGAGAGAGAGTCCGATACCAACAGGGGCGATGAACGTGCCACGATGCTTCTCACCCGCGAGCATGAGTATAGTGAACACGAGCTGCGCAGTGAGGAACATCTCGATGAATAGACCCTGAGCGATAGTCGTGCCTCCGCCGAGACCGGTGCGGACGTTGAGCTTGCCAGGGGTGAGGCCCTCAACCACTGCCGCAGCCACCATAGCGCCGAGGATCTGACTGATAATGACGAGAATACCACGCAGGACGCTCACAACACCCACGATCATCATGGCCAAGGTCACGGCGGGGTTGAGCAAGCCGCCACTGATGCGGTAGAACGCCCATGCGTTTACGGCCAGACTTATGCCGAAACAGAGGCTGATGAAGAGCAACCTGGCCGACAACGACTCGAAGCCGAATGGGTTCCAGTTGACTGCATGGGTTCCTCCAAACGCCAGGAATAGAAACATGAAAGTGCCCGCGAACTCGCTCAATGAGGCAACGACGTCTGTTACATGTTAGCATCCCGTATCGAAAGCGAAAGGGTCCGCTTAGGGAGGGGGTGCGAAGCGTAAGACGAGGAGACAAGATATGAAACATACTACAGAGAAGTTAGCTTAACGTAGTACAAGAAGACAGGCATGACCTATGTGGCCTGGCCCGAAGCCCCATCACACGTACCGGTTCTTGATATTGAGAGGCATTCTGTTGAGGAACCTGGGACGACGGGAATGGGGATTCTCCTAAAGGTTGTCCTGTGCGGTACTATTAGAATGCGACTTCTTCCACGGGCGGCGGGTGCGTGCATTAAGAGGAGCATCCATCGAAGATGGTTGCATGATAGCTGCCTAGGTAGAAGTAATTCGGTTGCTATAGGGCGTTACGAATCGAACTATGTAGGAACACTTCAGCTAGGAAAAGAATACGGAATCGACAGGCTACGGGAACGGAGGAGGTATAGAAGAGACGTGGAGAAAATAGAATCCAAGCGGTTTGCACTGTTGAAGCTTGCGAGTCGACCCGACTCTCAGGGAAGTCGGTAGGCATATATATTAGCAACACATATCTGGCAACAGCTACCCGCCTTATGATCACCTCCGTAACTGCTGTACACCGTAAATACCCGTGAGAGACGAGTAACATCGAAGGCAGGCGATGATTCGTGGTATATCCCGGTACCGAATATACATCAGCAGGTGCGACTAGATGATCATATAGCAAGATCGAGTTCCCCGAAGGTTGGACCCCTGGGATCCCTGGGCCCGCAGTGAATGGGAGCGGGACCCCATATCAGAGAGAGGCAGCACTTGAGGAAGGTGTGATGCCATCACGGTAGGTAGTTCTTGTTCGTCCGTTTTCAGGCTTCCTCATGGTAGTCGTGACTTTTTTAAAGTTCCATCACGATACACCATGACATCAAACTCATCACATTTCGCTTAATCGGCCGTCCTCTTTAGTCCGCGAATCCCTAGGGGTATTACAAGAGAAGTTCCGTCTCAGTCCATTGAAACGAGTGACGTGATTATATTCATACTGGAATATGGGAAGGGAAGGAGGACTTGAGCCGGCGAACGAATCTTGTGGAAGCTGGGCTTCAAAGAGACCTAGAGCTTTCTCCTTGTCTCCTCCCGGTTATGTATTATGTACATAGGCGACCTTCTGTATACAAATTAGTAAAAATACCCGGTCATGCTTAACCAGAAGAAAAGGGTACCGTGCAATGGACCCAAGTCTTGAGCATCTAATAATGCTCGACTCTATTTTCATGGAGCGTCCATAACGGAATATACTGCTATTCCCGCTTCTCCATAACATCTGTGCTGTCTTCGTGGACGCATGTGAGGCGTACTTTATGAGCCTATAGTTATTTACGCCATATTGCCTCGTCCGTGGCTTTAGTCAGGGTGGACTCGTAACACCTTGATATATAGTGTCTACAGTTCTCCGTCGACATGCAGCCCTCTGGCGAGGGCTCTACGTGTATATAAATAGGGGCTTCGCCCCGGATATTTGGAAGGATGACAGGTATCAAGGATGATCTATTTACTATGTAATACTGCAAACCACCTACTGGATGCTTCTATTCTCTTGCACTACATACTATCATGCTTCCGGACAAATATAATATACACACCCAGGTCCTAGGATTGCTTCAGCAGCAATGGAGAACAGTGGTATTTTGGATATAGATGTTTACAAACTTAGTATACTTTGAGACTCTCAGTTTCTGAATTAGGTTCCAAAGAGACGAAGCCTCTTCAGATGTAGTTAAGACAAGCCAGAGAATGAAATTATCCGATATTAAAGTTGTTGGACGATCATCTTATGCACACGACTATAGATCATTTCTTTCGCCATAACTTATAATTACCCCACATAATATCTTCGTAGCAGGTGTAGATACTAGTGGCCTGGTTATCATACGTGTGTCAAGAGGTAGGCTATGGTCTAAAAGGTTGCCCTATATATACTATAGTTTGCTCCAGGCGACTAGACTGCCAAATACGTATGGAAGCCACACACGATAATTAGCCCAACAGTATGTCTATCGGAAAGGCGACCGGGGATTCAAGATCACAGATAAAAATAACACAACTCCCGGACGTACGGGTCCGTTCGGTCTTATACAAAGCACCCGTCTTATAATCCTATATACAAACAGCGCAAGGCTTCTCGCTGAAACACGATGATACCCCTAGAGCAATGACATCCAAAACTCCGTCCATGCACATCTATTGCGCCACCGAGTCCCTATCGGAAACTTACAGAGGGCCGGCGGGCGGACGATACTAATATAATAACCCGGTGCGCCACCCCATGACCCAAGCAGATAGATACGTACAATTCCCCCTTGCGTGGCGTGGCATGACATGGCGCTCTAACTAGAGCTCGTCCAAGCTCGGACGCTCGAACCTCCACGTCCGCGGAGTAACCGGCAGCCCGATGTAGAACTGCCAGAGGCGTTCTAGCTCCAAGACAGCAATGCGATACCTGCCCGGCGTTGTCAGCGCTGACTAGTAAGAAAAAAGTCCGCTGTCAGGGTGGCAGAACTTACAGCGTCTTTGGGAAACTTATCCAACTCGTGACGACGAGTTTTGTTACCTTGGCGAAGAGCCGTAGCTCCGACTTGAGCATCTCGCCCGTGGTCCTCGGTCTCTTCGGGGGCTGCTTGCTAGGGGGGATATCCTCTTCCTCCCAAGTGTACTCGTCGTCATCCTCCTCCGCGCCGGTCTTCGCTGCCTTTTCGTCGGACGGGCTCGGTGGCCTGCCATCGGCGTGTTCCTTCTTCGCTCTCTCGCGGATGGATTCCACGTCATGGCTTTCGTCGGCTTCGACGATGCCCCTGAACTTGCGGAGAGCTTCCATAGAGCTGCTCAGCCTTGAGTAGAGGTTGAAGAGCGCCACCAGCTCCGTTCGCTTCAGATCCGGCACGTCGGCGCTATTGTTGTCAAATTCGAACAGGACCTTCAACGCCGTGCCGTACCCGGCTGTCTGGAGTTTGCCCCAAAGTCGGCACTTGTCGCAGCCGACGCAGTCCATGACCCGGCTCACGTTTCGAAACCTGTTCTTGAAGTCCTCTTTCAGGGAGGGGCCCTCGCCGTTCTTGAACATGAGGCTCTCATCAAGCGTCTGGGGTACCGACGTTGCCCCTTGCGTCACCGCGAGAAGTTTGGCCTTAGTAGCGGCGTCTTGATCTGGATCGCCGGTGCAGAAGGTGTAGCCCTGGAGGTGGTCGCCAAGCTTCGCAATCGCCCGAGTCACCAGTGCGTAGTTGAAGTACAAGTTCGAGATCCGCTCAGGGTGGGTATGTAGTCGGTCCATGTAACACCGCACGTTTGGCTGCCACTCACCCGTAGTTTGGTTCAGGAAATCCCAGCACAGATGCGTGCTTATGCTCGCGTGCATACCCGACACGACCCGGTAGAAGACACGCTTTTCGAGACACTCCTCGTTTTCCATACCGGCATGCGTGAAAGAAGTGCTTGGGTTTTGTTGGTGCTGTTGTAGCATCTGTTGTCGTTCTGCGCCTTTCAGCACAGCACGGAAGTCTTGCTCTGCCGGGTTTAGGTATGACGACTGAGAGCCAAGGGCAGCCGACTGCGGAAAGGAGGACTTCTGGAAGCAGTTCTCCCGGTAAATGGCGTCCCACACCATCTTAGCACCCTCGCCGGCATAGCCGGTGAACCGTTCGGGGTTATGAACCAAGCTCACATAGTCGCCCTTAGCGCTTGCGCTCTCGTCATCGGGCACACAGTAATCTCGTTCGTCGCATTCATCGTCGTACTCGACCACACAGCTTTCCCCGACGTCCTCTCCCAACCGACCCTGTAAAGGCCGCTGTGGTAGCTCCTTTTGGACTTTCTTTCCAGGGTGTTTCGCCTTGGGCCCCACGAGTTTCCCGAGCTCGCTCGCTCTCCATATTTTGGGTATGTCTTCCTCGTTATCTAGTGTTTCGACAGCGCAGGCGATGTTGCCGCACATGCCATTCTCGTCGTTCCAAAAGGGACATTTCTTGTTGAAAAGGTTTAGGCGGTAGTAAGAGAAGAAGTCGGTGTTTTGTGTAAGGTCGTCGACAGCAGGTTTCAGCTTGCGGTTCAGATTCTCCAGCGTGGAATACGAAGCGCACGCGTCCGAGACAATGGCCTTAGGCGAAATCTGGTAGGAGATGTCATTAGAAGGGTTCAGCGGCTCTTGCGACAAAGGAGGTATCTCGGACGCCACATAAGTGGCCACGAGGCAGAAGAAGTACGAGAGAATTGTTAAGGAATGCATCGAGAGTGACATACTGCGCAAGCGTCATCCTGGGCGCTGCTACTCTTGCAATGCACCGGGGCCCCCCAGAGAGTAAATAGTGACAAGTAAAAGAGCTTCGAAGCGGCCTTCATGACGAGAGCCGACAAAGGATCTGTAGGTAATTAGGCGATGAGTAGTTTAAGGCGGCAGACAAGAACGGTTCGGCAAACAAAGTGACTCGTGGCCTTTACAAGGGTCGTGACCACTACGTCAATAAAGAATTAATAATAGCCCAGAATTGCAGGGTAGCGACCGATCCGACGGGGATTGTTGAAATAGGAAGGAGACTGCAGTATCCCGGCTGGCTAAATACCAGGAACTGTATATAGTAGGTGTGTAAGTTAATAAACGATAGACAATTATAGGGGATCCCGTTGAATGATGGCGTAGAGATCGGTGGATCCGGTATAATATATGTGTAGGTATAAGCCGTTTTGGGTAGCTTATCGTTGAACGACGTAATGCTGGGTAACCTTTACACAAGGGACATCCGACATGCCACTAACATGTGCTTCGGAAACTCCCTTATGCAGTATTCAGCAAGTACGGAGTCAGGCTTTATTTAAAACACCTGTATAATAGGTGGAAAGCGTGGAAAGCAGCGCTCTTAGGGAAAAGAAGGAAGATATATAGCGAAGAATACGAAGAATAATGACGGGAACTTGTATGGAGAAGACAGGACAATGAGATCCTGATCCAGGGATTACCCAAGAAGAGACTGAAGGCAAAGTGAGTTTTCTGGTATGAAACGTGTCAAGACTGGAGAGGCGTGTCCCGTACTTATCGGAAATCCATGAGCTGCACGTTTTACGGGATACATAAGCCTCAAGTCAAGTGGTGGT
The DNA here is from genome assembly GCA_004155055.1 of Monosporascus sp. CRB-8-3. Taxonomy (NCBI): domain Eukaryota; kingdom Fungi; phylum Ascomycota; class Sordariomycetes; order Xylariales; genus Monosporascus; species Monosporascus sp. CRB-8-3. The sequence goes on along the minus strand of QJNZ01000337.1, from coordinate 39,351 downwards.
GCCATTATCGTCCGAGAGCCATGCTGAGATGACGGTCAACTGGGCTTCCCACCTGCAGTATACGACTTTGCAAGGTGGCCAGTACCACGAGGTCTGTATGTCTGCTGCCGAATTGCCTTATTTGAAAACACTAAAAGTTGCTCTTGGATTATTTTGACTCCTTGATGGGATGAAAATAGGGCATTTGCTATGCAATTCAGAGGCAATCGAAACGTACCTGGATTACGGGTGACTTTCAACGCTTATGCAAGCGCCGCAAGGTGCATCCAGTCGGATCCCATCCAGGGACCGCTGCTGCGCGGTGACATCCCGTTAACCAGATATCGGCCGTTACATAAGCAAAAATGTCGCATGGGGTACCAGCATGGCAAAGACGTCCGGTACGGAGCGAGACGCCCCGAAATATTATTATAAGCAGCTAGAAGTTAGGCGTCTTTGCCTTTCTCATCTCTCCTCCAACATAGGCATATATCCGCTTGCAACCTAACGTTAAAGGCGATTTCACCATCAAGGATCATCCGAACAATGTGGCGTAGGCTGTCTGTCTTTCACATATTAAGGTTATCCATTCATACCCTTGGGGACTTCTCTTCATAAGAAGCCCATGTAAGGTAAGGTCGCTGACTACTAGCGAACACAGAACTATCTGGGCATAGTCACCATTCGCAGAGGTTGCCATACTCGAAAACCCCCTGATAGCAGAAATGCCCATATTCTGCGCTTATTAGGTTGTAAAAATTCCTTGCATCTCCTCAATCCAGACGCGAGCGACGCAATGCCAATATTCCCTGCTCTGCTCTGCCGTTTTCCACCAGAAATCACGGGATGCTGGTGGTCCACCAGTGTATTACCGCTCAACCAAGCCGAAGCTCGAACCAGTCGTGAGAGCAAGCAAAGATTGCGTGTATGAGAGAAAGTCGTCTGGTTAGAGGTACGGCCGTAAATCGTATCAAAAGCGTTATACCCGTACAAGATGCCCTTATCGCTATGCAGTTGATCGAGGTAGTAGTAGTGTTGGGGTATACAGTACCTGCGCGTGAGGACTGCTACCTGCTCGGCCGAAGCCGTCGTGTCGGTTTATTGTCTTTGCGCGTGATTCACTGAGGAGGCTGGTAATTGAGAGGGCGTCTTGACGCGTAAATCGGTTAGTCCTCACCGCTCTAATAGCATGCGAAGCGGAGATTTGAACTCACTTAAAGAGTAGGATATGCGGCTCGGGTTCATGGACTTCGTAATGCTCCCACCCTAAGCTCTAGACGCGTCGGATTATATTAGCCTCTCGCGTTTGACTTGATCTTGAATCCACCGCGGATACGAAAGCAGCGTACCTGAGTGATACCCAATGCCCGCCACTCGTCCTCCCATAAGAGCTTCAGTGTGCCCTTTGACGGATCGTGATAGTCCTTTGGGATGGCCTTCAACATAGCCTTGGGAAGCTGCACATGTCGGTATTCGTACTCGCTATCCGAGTAACTAAAACCCGCTCCGGTCAGCAGCTATTTATGCGCAAACGCGTGCGCCTGGGAGCAAGGTAGCGACCTACCGAGCAGAGTAGTGGATGGACTCGATGAATTCTTCTAGGCGCGCGCGTTCGCTCTCGCTAAGAGGCCGCGGGACCTTGTTGCGACGGCTTACGTCAATGTCCATAGGCATCGTGATCGAACTTGAGGCGGTGCCTATTGACTATGTGGGCAGGGGAAAAAAAGAATGATGGCCGACGGCTCGGAGCAGTAGACCAAGAGGAAGCTTCCTTCGGAGGCTGGGGTAAGTATTGTGCTGCCGGAGACGACTGAGGATGGAAGTGCGGAAAACTACTGGTCGCGTTGGTGGGGGAACTGGAAGTGTAGAAAGCTCCACCACGGGAGAGTCCTGTGCCTTGACGCGACCCGGCGGACAAAGGATTGGGATTTATGTATAAAATGTAGACCGCTTAAGAACCCACTAGTGGGACAGGACTCAAGTAAAGGTTGTGGATCTGGCCGGGAGCTTGGTGGGAGTTGCCGGGGTGAAGATCAGTTTTTGTAGTTGAGAAAAGGTGGAAAGCAGAGGGGTTGATCGTTGAAGAAAGTTCGGGTCAAGTTCGACATAATAGGTTGCCCACCTTTGAATGTCAACATTGACTTTTGTCTAAAATGTTCCGCCCAAGGCCGCAATGAATAGAAGTGGAAAATAACAAACAAGCCACACAACCTTATGCCCCACTTATGACCTGCACTCTTGGATACATGTACTCAGGTACATGCGAAGACAAAAGGCCCGCTGATAGCACGGACCACATACATACAGCCTTTGTATCTATACGTGTACGTATCTTTTATCCCAGAAGGGGGCGCGAGCCACCTGGTGAATTGGAACCCCTCTGCAGATCTGAGGCTCTGCAGCTGTTGTGGCTCATGTTTGCACCTTTTGGAGGAAAAGTGCGGCTGAGCGCGACCAGCCTATTTTCGCTGGGTTGTACCTCAGGCAGAGCAAAGAGCCGAGCAAAGAGCTACATGTAGATTTCGGCATAGCTGGGCACCCTAGCCTAGGGGGAGAAGTCACTCGCTGTTGGTCGGCACGTTAGAGGCAGTTACACACTCCCAGACTTCCCTACTTACCCCAAACACCAAAACGGGCACCCTGCAGTTCGGCGAGCTCGCATTGTGCATCACCTTTGCAAGTTGAAGTTGCAAGTTGCGCCGCCAACATTCATAACTCATCTGAACAGCTCTGCACATCTTAAGGTTTCCTGTTGCACCTGCTGGGTTATTCTTCAATAATTCGGGTACATCATTCTACTCACCACAGGGCATTGGAACCTCTCACGTTGCACAGTAGCCCCCAAAACCTGGAATCCATTATTCGCTGCCCTTGGGCAAGTTCGCGTACACGACGATTAACCAACAGTCAATCTACCCACCTTTAACTAAATTCGTCCTGCCGTCACTTGCATCACCGCCGTGCATTGCATCGCATCGCATACTATCGCTGGCTTTGAGCGTACCCCGGTATCTGCTAGGTTACCTTTCGGCAGCCAGCATTCACACGGGCGGACCCGCCGCCTCCTCGGTGGGCAACTTCGCATAGAAGCTATACATAGCATATCGAGTCGACCTGGGTATTGAATGCAAATCGTGTCGAATTTTGCTCGGACAACATGGAGAACAAGAGGAAGGCGAGCGGTTCCAATGGCCACGACGCAGGGTCAGATGATCGAGCTGCGAAGCGTCGCAAACTACAAGAAGTAAGTTGCTTCCCGATTTTCACGTCCAAGAATCTATCGTGTGCACAATGCGCACATACTCCGAAACGAATCCCTCAATTACATACGTGTAAGTAGGGGCGTGCTAGTTCTGTGCAGTGCGCAAGTGCTTGTGTGGGATTGGAAAACGAAGAGGGAGGAAGATGAAAAAGATGGGTTTCTGTTGCAGGGTTGGAGTGAGCGGAGTTTTTGAGTTGAATGTGCAATGCCATGCCAATGCCCATTTCTCCTTCAATCAACTATATCTCTTGTCTCTCTGTCAATCCGGACCTAGTAGCCCCCGTCGTTACGCTTTCCCACGCTCCTCCACCACGCCTATCCGACTCCAGCCTCGAACCTCGAGCTTCTTGCCTAGCTCAAGAACATTTGCGACATTCTACGTCAGCGTTGGATCTTCATATACCGAACTGACAAATTCGCGATATATAGGAATTCGGTGACCTTTCAAAAGGAGAGACCCCTGAGTCGACAACTGCATATGGATTGAGTATTCTCGAGTCCATTCGAGCAACTACTGACAAAAAGTATGTTTGGCATCCCTTAAACCCATTTAGTCCCCAACTTGTACTGGGACGATGCATCGCATGGCTCAACAATCTTTATTGATACTACTTGGTGCATCTCTTCCCTGCTACCACGTATATCCAACCACTCATAGTGAGATAGCTGACAGCGGTTCGTGATTATAGTGGTCGCCCCGTTTCACCCTTCTTTGAGACTCTACCCTCCCGTAGCGAAGACCCCGAGTATTACAAGAAGATCCGACTCCCGCTCTCTCTACAGATAATCGAGCGCAAGCTGAAAAATGCAGCCTACCCGAATCTCTCTACGCTGGAGAGTGATTTTAAGCGTCTAGTGTCTAACGCCAAGGAGACCAATGGCCGACAATCCGAGGTCTTCAGCGACGCTGAACGAGTGCGCAAGGCCGTCAGTAATCTGATGGTGAAGCACAATCCTGCGTACAAGGCTGGTAATTACCAGGCCGTGGCAACGCCCCTGCCCCCAAGTCCCGGCCCTGACGCTGTCGAGGAGGAAGATGCGGAAGGGGAAGAGGACGTAGGGGGCGAGCCTTCTTCAGAAACCACCGCGAAAGCGGAGAAAGAACGGGAAGAGCAGGAAGAGCAGGACGAGAAGGAAGAGAAGGACGAGCTGGAAGAGAAGGAAGAGAAGGACCTGCGGGAAGAAGAGGATGCTGAAGGGGAGGACGATCAAGAAGCAGAAGCCGAAGAGGAAGAGCAGGAGGAGGAGGGAGAGGAGGAGGAAGAGGACGAAGAAGAAGAAGAAGCCGATGATGACAATGATGAGGACCCGGAGCCGAGACCTGTCGTACGACGCAGAAGGAGAGGACCAGGCCGACCGCCTAAGAATTCCGCCTCTTCTCAGAAATCCGCGGGTAGCGGGCACAGCGGAAAAGCTGATACGCATTATGAGAACACGGGGTATAAGGGTCTCACATTTCAACAGGCACAGGAGAAGATCGTTGAGGACGTACTTCGCAAGAAAGACGAGTCGTAAGTAGTGTCTAGCTCTCCCCCATGACAACCCCATGATTCTAACCTCAGAAACTAGGGGCGAATACCCCTATTTCGAACCCTTCGTCTACCTGCCTCCTCGTACCCTAAAGGACTACTACGAGATCATCGCGGAGCCCCTATCCTTGAAAGCCCTCCAGAAGCAGGTTAGGGGACAGCATGGTCGGGGAGCCGCAACCTACATCAGCGACTTTAAGAGCTGGGCTGCGTTTGAAGACCAAGCCAGCCTGATTTGGAAGAATGCATACCATTACAACGAGGACGGCAGCGAGATATTTGTCATGGCTCAGGAACTAGAGGTCGGTCTACTAATAGGGCGTGTGTTTCAATACTGTACTAACTTGCGCAGGAACTGTTCACGAAGCTGATAAAAGAAGCTAAACAACATGTGCCGGAACCACCCCAGCCTAAGATCAAGCTTAAGGTATCACAGAGCTCCGAGCCCCCGACACATCCTAAGAAGATCACCATCCACGTCGGCGGCAAGGCTAGCGTTACGGGATCACCAGCTCCGCCGACGGCACAGTCGGGCGATGGTGAAGCGACTCGGAATGGCACTCCGGCTGCGAAAAATCCGTTCGGTGGCACGCCTAGTGGGCCCTTGAACCTCGGTCAGCTTGACAAGGCTCGGAGCGTATCGGCATCCGCTCCGTCACCAAGCCCCTCAGCAGGCCTGGTAAAACCCGAGGAGGCTGCTAGGGCTTCGCCAGCCACCGCGCCCCCAAACACGATGACGTTTCAGCAATTTGCACCCCCCGTCATGCCTCCTGGTCCGGGGACAAATGGTGTAGTTTCACAGCCTCCGCCGCCGCCGCCGCCGCCGAAACAAACGGCTGCCGACATCCTCGAGGCACAAAAGTACCGTCCATTCCCTATTAGTAAGTCCCTAAGTTTTCGTCCTTTACTCTCATCCACTAACAAATGATTGTAGGGGAATCCGAGGCTATTATGCCTAGACTCCAGATCAACACTCATCCTTCATTACAAGTTGACAACCGATTGTCATTTACTCTCCCCGCGAGCACTATCGAGGCTCAGCAAGAAATCACGCTCCATGTCCCTTCGACTCATTACCGCGTACAGATTAGGCCTATTGTGGCATCCTTCTTGGAGGCCCAGCAGCGTGAGTGGAAACTTAACGTACTACATGACACGATGCGCCTGTACCCCTCAGGGCCTTTCGACAACAAACGGGCCGAGCCCGTGTTCGAGACTACGTTGCGATTTGGCGTGAACCGGATGGAGATCTCTCTGGTAGCGGCGCTTCCAAAAGGAGAGAAGGCTCCTAACGGTCTAAGCATGGAGTTGGAGAGGTTCATCGTACACCTGAACCTACTAAAACATTCCTAGCCTATGGGCTATGATTACCTCAAGGGCGGCGGTTGAGTCAACTTCGGCGCACAGGGATAAAAATGGGATAGTTGTTCATCTGGGGACTTCTACAGAATTTGTACTCTCGGAAGAGTTTAAGGGGGCCTTCGATTTCGAGAACAGGTTGATCGTTCACGTATAGTTGAGGGCCTACCTCTTCCGGGTGTTCGGGAAGGGGTCTGTCGGAGCCTGCCTCAGGCGCGCATTCGGTAGAGAAAGGTGTACTATTATTATTTGCTTCTCGCCGTGGGCCAAAGGCTGTCTTTACAGATTTGTTGGCCTTTTATAATCCTCTTAATTGCATTTTTATTCCATTTGGCGATGTAGCGGTGGAAGTGATGGCAGCCTTTGGAAGGTTTACGCATCGTATCGTAGCTCGAGGCGATCGCTAAAAAGGGCATGGACCGAAATGATCAGCCTAAGACGTCAGAGCACATTGGAAGGAATCAACGTCCACCCATATCCAACCGCCATTCCCCCATCGAATCCGATGAAAATCCTGAGACACCATAAATCAACCTGCCGGGTCCAAATTCAAACCGAATGCTCGCCACCAGGATTTGTGTAACCTGTCTGGTACCCCACATCTAGCTCTGAAAGTGGCTATAGGACCTACCTAAGACGGCTAAGAACCGCTCCTGGTATCCCAACGCTCCCTTAGGATCAGTATAGTTGCACTGCGATGGAATCACCGGCGGTACCCTTTCCCTTCTTCGACCTCCCGCCCGAGCTGCGCGAGACGATCCTCTCGCACCTCCTCGTCTCACCCACAGGGATCCACATTAACGGTAACTACAACAAGAACCACCCGCACAACCATAACCATTATCATTATCGTCACCATCGTCGCAACTGGAACCATCACCACCACCACCAGCAGGGGCCCCTAGACTCCGACTCCGAGCCCGACGGGGACTCTCATGACGACGACCTGACGACGCCGCCAAGACCGCCTCCACGCTGGCCGCTCCCCTACTTCCTTGCTGGCACCCAGATGTACCGCGAGGCGTCGGGCGTCTTCTACGCGCGAAACGAGTTCGTGCTCGACGTGCCGGCGCGGCACCTGTCGGAGTCGCCGCTGTTTCACCGGGCCGGGTTCCTGGGACCCTCGGCGGGGCGCCGCCGCGTCCGCAGGCTTACGCTCGTGCTGCGCCGCCCCGGCGGAGAGTTCGCCGACCTGCTGGCGCCTGTTCTTAGCGATATGGTGAGTAGGTGCCCTAAGATACCGGTCGTGCGGTACTTATTTAGGGCTGTGGAGTGTCCCTTCCCCCGTTTCTTTCCCGTCTCTTCACGTCTCTTGTAGCTCCTGACCTAAGTCACCCCTACGCCGAGATATGCGCTCGGAAAGAACGGCCACTGACTCCACGACCATCCGCAGGTGCTGTGCGGCAGCCTGCGCCACCTATCAGTCCATGTGCGGGTGGCCCGTCAAGGACACACGGGCTCCACCGCTCCAACCCCGCGGACCTCCGCCGACAACCGGGAGCTCATGCGGTCGCCGCCGTACCGGGCGCTCTTCGCGCTGCTGAGCGACCCGGACCTCGAGACGGTCGAGCTCTGGGCGTCGCGCAGGCACTTCTACTTCTGGTGCCCGTTCCACCACTACTGCGGTGAGAGTCGCGGGGGAGAGGCGTGGGGCAAGGGGGCGCTGTGTCTCGCCCGGGGCCCGTCGGTGGGCAACCTGAAGGAGGGCACGGACGTCCCCTGGGTGAGACTCGACTGGAGGGCCATGGTGGATGCTTTTGGTTCCGGACAGAAGGTCGTGAGGGTTGGGGAAAGGAGCTGTTGAGTTCTTACGATCTAGAGTGTTCCTCTCAGAGGGTTGTAATCAACATTGCGGGTAACGAACCGGTAGCTGAGTTATGCGGCATGATATCTGAGCATCGCGTTACAGGCACTGAAGGTAAGACCGCTGAGGCGGTTACGTATTGGAGTTAGAGAGGTACGAAGTATGACTCCAAGTCACTCAATACTTGTCAACAGACTTGTGACCCCAGCTTTAATATCCCTACCCATTGGTGTCGTAGCTGCATGAACACCACATCCAATCGCCGTACCTTTGTGGCAACACATACAGAGATATACATTTACTATTCTCCTAGAAGAAGAATATGGAGAATTGCTGTTATACCTTGCTTTATTACACCTTCTAAATCAGAACTTATCTTCTTGAGGTCCACGGAGTAGATGTTCAGTGACTCTGAGCAGCATCTACTTAGTTCAGATATGCCTGGGCAATCTGCACTTTGCCTAATTTGTATTTTGCCGATAGTCGCCAGTAAAATAGCGGCGATCATGGTCTTGAAAATAGGCGTCTGCGTCTAGCCTCATTTTTGCGATGGAATCGAGTTCTATCGTGGCGGGGCGCAATATCAATGGAACGGGCTACGAAAGCTACGGAACCAGCGTAACGTGCTGGTCAGATAAGTCCTAGGAGCTACTTTACTGGCAATTGCTAGATAAATCCGTTATTATTTGAATTCTGATCTCTTGTATCCTCATTCCCCTCTCCCTATTGTCGGGGCTTCCTCTTCCCTCACGGTAAAGAAGTGAAGTCCAACATGGACATGCTCCATCAATTCCCGTGCAGAGAGCTCCCGGCAAGCAAAAGTCTCGCGACATAGATCCTAGGTTGAAATTCGGAAACCAAGTTATTGATTCGGCTTCGAGACCGAGAACCCGAAGAGATGAGCTTCACGCCCGGCGTATCCCCCGCGGTCGTCCTCTTGAGTCCACTCGGCGAACTGCCGGAACCCAAGCTTCCCTAGCACCCCTTTGCTACCGAGGTTACTCGCCTCGACGAGCGCCGAGAGCTGCTCGGGGACCCCGGCGGCCACGGGCGCGCCCGCGTCGAGGGAGCGGGCGTCAACCTCGACCTCGACCGCGGACCTCGGCAGCGCCCACCACGCGGCGAGGAACGCGCGCACGAACTCGGTCGCGTAGCCCCGGCCCCAGTGCTCGCGCTTGAGCATGTAGCCGAGCTCGGGCCAGCCGAAGAAGTTCTTGCTGCCGCCGAGGTGCACGCCGCCGGTGCCGAGGAACTCGCCCGTCGACGCGAGGCAGATGACGAAGTGGTAGTTGGCCGCGTCGTTGGGCGGCAGCTCGCCCTTCAACCTGGACTCCGTCTCCGCCTCGTCCCGGTCGACGCGCCCCGCCGAGCTGTAGACCATGACCTCGGGCTGCGCGCGCAGCGAGTGCAGGCCCGCGAGGTCGTCTGGCGTGAAGGGCCGGATCACCAGGCGCTCCGTGCGGATGTGCGGCCGCTCCGCGTTGGGCGGCAGCGGCCGCGCCGGCAGAGTGGTCTTTACCCTGACCCTCCCCTCAGCTGGGATTTTGGACATTGTTGCCGTTTTGTTGCGGGAAGCCGCCGACGAATTAAAAGAGGAATGGTCAAGAGAAAGGAAATATAACCCGAGTAGTTGCGATACCTATATTAGAGCGGCCAGGGAGCCTGATAATATATACTGGCACTACCAAGGACCACTCAACATTTTAAAGTCGGCTCGTCGGATCCTTCTACCGAACGAGCGGGCCTCCGAGTGAGTCATATCAGGCTTCATTAGGGAGGTGGTTTCTAAGCACTAGCCAGCGGGCGCGCCTTGTAGGTGCGTATTTCGCTAAACATGTTGTATTGAAATAAAGAAAATATAAGTACCAAGAGGAGGTGTCAACCCAAGAAGTGGTTCACCATCTCCTATCGACAGCATGAACTCAAATTAACTCCTATTGGAACAGAATACATTCAAGCTTTTTACCGTGGTTATCTCCTTTACCTAAATCTACCTAGTGTCATACCGAGTGTCATACCTAGTGTCAGCCCTGCTTAGTGGGAAGTCATGGGAGTAATGGTGAGCCACGCCCCCAAAAGCGGTAACCTCCGATATGGCTTCGTAACCAGGCGCTTTTGAACGAACGACCTTCCTAATGCATATAGACCAAATATGATAGACGACGATGAGACGGCAACATGGACTCCTCCACCATCACGGATGCGAAGTCCTCGTCGTCGAATGTGCCTCAGAATCAGGGTAAGCCGCTAGCTTGCACCAGCTGCCGTGCACGAAAACTTGGCTGCAACAGAGTCTACCCCTGCCACAATTGTGTCCGATCCGGCATCGAGTGCACCTTTCCGGTACGGCGCCGGGTGCAGAAGCCGCGCAAGACGAAGAACGCTGAACTTCTGCAGCGGCTCAACCGTCTCGAAACCATCGTCAGCAAGGTCGGCATCGAAGGGCTTGACCAGGAGGATGCGCAGGGCCCGCATCTGGCGAAACCTCGGGTGCAATCGTTTTTCGAGGAGTACCAGGGTCCGCGCAAGGTGGACGATGATCGAGCAGGTGAACCCCGCCCTGATGACCGGGCATCCGCCCGCTATCTAAGTGGGCAGTTCTGGTCGAACCTGTGTGGCGAGGTTGAGGGGCTGAGGCAGGCCTTGGAGCACTCTACCGACTCCGACGAGGAGGATGGCCCCTCCGAGGGCACAACGCCGGAGTCAACACGCGATCACACGAGCCCACCCGTGTCATGCGGCTTGCTTCCCGGGTATTCGCTCACGGCGGGGCTTGGGGTGGTACCCCAGCACCCCGAGCCAGACCATGTCCGGTATCTGGCGGAGATCTACTTTCACAACTTCGACATAATAGTCAAGATATTGCACCGGCCAACGGTCCTGGCGGCCCTTCGCCGATTCGCCGACGCGTCCGGGGATCGGTCGCAGCTCGCGCCCGAGCAGGAAGCCCTGTTCTTCGCGATATACTACGCGGCGGCGACGACGCTGCCGGCGGGCGAGTGCGCGGCGCGCCTCGGCCGCGAGCGGGGGGAGCTGGTACGGGCGTTCCAGGCCGGGCTCGAGCACAGCCTCGCCAGGGCCGACTACCTGAACAGCGACAGCCTCGAGACGCTGCAGGCGCTGACCATCTACGTGGCGTGCCTGCGGTGCCACAGCGGCTCGCGGTCGTCGTGGGCGCTGCTGAGCCTGCCGGTCCGGCTCGCGCAGGCGCTCGGCCTGCACCGCGAGGCGGGGGCCGCCGGCGACGGGGCGCCGGCCCCCCGGTTCTCGGCGTACGAGACGGAGCTGCGGCGGCGGCTCTGGTGGCAGCTGATCGTGCTCGACGTCCGCGGGGTCGAGGACCGGGGCTCGGACCCGATCGTGGCGCGCGGCAGCTACGACGCGCGGCTGCCGCTGAACCTCGACGACGACGACTTCGGCCCCGACACGCCCGGGCCGCTGGCCGAGCGCGAGGGGCCCACCGACATGACCTTCAGCCTCTGCACGGCCCAGAGCTCCGGCATCTTCCTCTACCTCAACTACATGGCCAGCGGGACCGGCCCGCACTCGCAGCCGCCGAGCGAGGAGGAGACCCTCGCCCACGCGCAGCACCTCGAGGCCCAGTTCGTCGCCGGCGTGGGCCCCGACACCCCCCACGCCGGCGCCTACAGCGCCTCGTTCACCGTGCGCCTCATCATCCTCAAGCTGTGGCTCGTGACGCAGTACCCGACCCACCGCCGCCGGGACTGCGCCGCCGCCGGACGGCACCGTGCCGGGAAGCAGCGGCAGCGGCAGCAGCAACAGGACGCCGCGGCGCCCGCAGCAGTCGTAGAGATGATGGGCCGGGGGCCCGGGCCCGGGAACGACAGCAGCAGCACTACCGGCTACTGCGGCGGCGGCGACAACCACGGCGGGGGGATGTCCCCCGAGGCGACGCTGCGCACGGCGGTCTCCATCATGGAGCTCAGCCACCACGCGTCGACGGCGGGGCCGCTGGCGCCGCGCTTCGGCTGGTGGAGCGCGACGTACGTGCAGTGGCACCCGCTGGCGGTGGCGCTGGCGGAGCTGTGCGGCGGCGGGATCGGGGGGGAGCTCGCGGACCGCGCCTGGCGCGTCATCGACGAGGTGTTCCCGCTGTGGGCCGAGCGCATCGCCGACACGAAGCGCGGCACGCTCTGGCGGCCCATCCGCAAGCTGTACCGGAAGGCGAAAGCCGCGCGCCGCGCGGCCTTGGGCGGCGAGGATCGGGTCCCGAGCGTGCGCGACGAGACGACGATGCCGAATCCGGCGCCCGGCGCGATACGGAACCCTACCGCGAACACTGCGCCACCGACGGCGGTTGAACCCCTGACTGGGCCGGCGACCCTGCCCGCTATACCACCCACTCTGGTCGGCCTTTCTATATCGCCATCCACTGACTGGTCCGGCAATGCAATGATGTGGCCTGATATTAGTTTTGACATGCCTACGGGAGAAAGGGACTGGGAGGCGATGGAATGGAGCACCTGGGACGAGTTCCTGCATGACACCTTTGCCGAGGGTCCCCAGACATCTCCAAGTGACGGGATATAGTGAAATTGTTGTACATTATCATGTAAACATCTCTACTTTGGGTCTGGGTTTAATGGAAGCACATAGCTTAAATGCTTGAATGGTCACCCCAATGGTTCTCAGGCCATCATGTATCAGAGCGCATGATCCTGTGTATCCCATGTAATTGTATCTTATGCGAATCAAATACCCATAATGGAACAACCATGACTTGGTTCATAATCACATCGTAAACATGTTGATTGCTCAATTGTCGTGTTGATTTGCTGCTCCTCAATTGAGAGCATATGCTAGTGAAATTTTCCGCAATTCCGTAATGAACACCGGCAGAACCATTCCCGAAACCCCACAGTAACACGAAAAACCCCCTCACGCGAATGTGGACGGTCGGGTAGCGCTGAAGACCTTCTTGTTGCTGATCTTGGGCTGGCGGTGAGGCAGAGGGAAAGACAGGTTCTTGGCAATGAGTTGCTTAATGTATGGTCGCTTGACGTCCTCGGACTTCTCGAGCTCAACGACGCGGAGGATCTACGAATTTGTTAGCCAAAAAAGGTCGCCTCGTAGCGATGAATGCTGGGCGCCATACGTGAATGGACCTGAAACGAGCTCGGTGGCGGGCAGCCATGTCCGCGTAGAGGGCATCGACGGCCTCCGTTCTAGACATCTCACGGTACTCCTTGTACATGTTGTGGGTGCCGGAGCGCGAGTCGTATCGGATCCAGATGCCGAAGTTCTTGACCCTGAGAGGTCGCTTCTCGTGAATCTAGAAATTCCCAAGTCAGCCCGAGTTCTTCTCGTGATCTGAAGTTCCCAGGGCGTACCTTATTCACGCTGACGATCTCACCGTTGGCCTTCTTGACCTTCTTCAGCTTCATCAGGAAGTACCAGAAGCGGGACTTGGCAACGACCTCATTGGGGGCGAAGATCCGCATGCGGTACAGCTTGGGAGTAGGGTTGGACTCCGTGGGCAGATGGCGCCCAATGATCTGGTATTCCTGAAGACGACCTGATACTCCCATTGTTAGCAACATTTCCTCCAGTGTTCGTGCTACATGAATCCAAGCACGCCCGTTTGTAAGAGGTCCGTCGCGACAAAGTGAAGATACAAGTACTGAAATAGATTGCCGCAGTACATCGTCATCGAATCGTGAGGGAGAGAATTTATGGCTGGCGGCAATTTTTGGCATATGGTTGCGGGATTCTGTCCGTCGACGGTACTATCCCCCAATATCCCCCTTCGCTATCGTCCCCGGAATCCAATGTATTTGACAATTCGCAATCGATCGGTGGATTTTCGTGTTGAAGTAGTCGTCGTCGCCCATGCATTCAATTTGGAAAATCCATTCGATATCATCACGGGGCGCTGTTGTTCGTAGTCCAGAATGGCAGGCGCCGGTGACGATATCGTTCAGAGCGAATAGAAAAATACGTGCTTACCCATCTGCAGCAGAGTTAGAAAATTCCTATAGTATAATCGAAGCTCTCAACCTACTGTGACGTGTGTTCTGGTCGTTCTCGTGATGCGTGGGATGAGGTGTGTCTCCGGAATTGGCTTGCGATGAATTGATTGAGAAGTCACCACCAACTCCACGCAAAAAGATTTACCAAAATTTCTGTGAAATCGCTAAGCGAGTGATGCAGTGCGTGCTCATTGGTTACTAAACTCTGGGGAGACGTGGTCCAAGCTTCAGGGCTCAGGGTTTCTTAGGCTTGTCAAAGTGTGGCTGGCGACTTTTTAAGTGTGGCTTGTTATGGACCATCCTCCCAAGCCACACGGCGCAAACGTGGGAACAATGCCGTCCATCCCTTGTAAGCTATCAGCCAATCGAGATGCCGTACCCGCACACTGCGTTAGCTTAGCATCAAAGGGAACATTGGGAAGGCTCTACGAAGTACATGTTGCTTCTTCGATACTACCTAGTAGATCGTCTGATGGACCTCTGAATATAATGCTATCGTAGAAAATCCCTAGTCAGGTCACTCGTTCTCCCATCTCGGAACTCGGGTATTTCTTGATGGGGGTCCACAGACTCGTGATCATATCCAGACAATCCAAGCTTTCATTTTCCGGCAACAATGGACACTCTGATCCAGGAATTTAGGGCGGCCTATACCAGCGTGAAGGGCGATCAGCTTGCGGAGACCCTGCGCCCCGACACACAGTCGTACGCGGGCAAGCTGCAAGCCATCTGGAATCGCGGAGACGCCAGATCCGCAAAGGCTGATCTTCAGTTCCTGTTTTACCAAGATCACTCTCGGCCAAGGTTATCAAAGGACGAGACAAACGGGTGGTATGAGATCTATCTCGGCTATTGGAAGGCCGTCGGTGAGATCTTAGCGGCAGAGGGTCTAAGAACCGATGCGAAGGTACCTATTTAACATTGGACTTTCTATATCTTACCCGAATGTTAACTAACGACAAAACAGTCAAACTGGACGAGCGTCTATGAGGCATGGAAAGAGCTGACCTCACTCATCATCCGTGGTTATACCAACCATGACTTTGAGAACTGGACTATCCCATGTCTGTATGTTGCGGGCAGGTACCTGAGACTATACGCCATTCGGGCAGACGAAGAGAGACGGAGAAGTGGGGATGACGCCGTCACATCCTTTCAGGATGACTTTGATCCGGAGACCGAGGAGCATAAACAGCTCGAAGATTGCGCGAGACATCTAAACCGCATCTTTACCCTATGCCTCAGCGACAGGTAATAGATATTCCCATTAAGTTATGTTGACATGCGGCTAACGGCCGAACAGGGCGCCGCTGGAAGAATCCCGTAAATGGGGCATCTACTATGCGATCAACCTCCTATTCAAGACGTACTTCAAGCTGAACGCGGCCAGCTTATCAAAGAACGTCCTTAAGGCTCTCTCGGCGAGTAAAGGAGACATGCCTAGTATTGAAAAGTTTCCTGCATCGCAGCAAGTTACATTCAAGTACTACGAGGGTGTTCTCGCCTTTCTAGAGGAGAACTACGTCGAGGTTCGTAGCCTATTTACTGAATGCATCAAATATGACTCAGCTGACATGGCGCCAGGCTGAAAAACACCTAACCCAAGCATGGCAAACGTGTCACAAGGACGCAAGGCGAAATCTTGAGTATGGCAACTTCTGTTCGCTTTGGGAGTGACGCGGAGCTAACCTGTTATAGACTGATATTGACCTACCTTATCCCGTGTCACCTATTGACTACTCACACCCTGCCTAGTGTCCGGCTGCTTGAGCCTTTCCCCAGGTTGCAGAAGCTATTCCTACCATTAGCCCAGTCTATCAAGAAAGGGGATCTCCGTGCATTCGACAAGGCACTGCAAGAAGGCGAAGACGAATTCATCAAGCGACGTATCTATCTCACCCTAGAGCGCGGCCGTGATATTGCTCTGCGCAATCTATTGCGGAAGGTATTCATAGCGGGAGGCTTTGAGGAAGCTAAGGACGGTGCAGCGCCGTTGCGGAGGACAAGAGTTCCGTTGGCTGAGTTCACAGCAGCTATGAAGCTCAAGGGCGGGGACGACATCGATGCTGACGAAGTCGAATGTCTCCTAGCGAACATGATTTACAAGGTATGAATCACATTCCCGCTCATTCTTCAGAATGACTGCCACGCAGCCTTGTCCTTTTATCGAAGTGATTCAGTCCTCATTCTGAATGTTTTCTTGGACGGTGCGCGGACACTTCGCATCATCTTATAGCTGCCTTAAGCAGCAACTCTGACACCATATCACGCTTGTATTTCATTGGGCCGAAAAATTAGTTGACTCACTAACGTCGTCTACCTATCGCAGAATCTCATGAAGGGTTATATCGCACATGAACGTGGTATCGTGGTACTCAGCAAGAATGGCGCATTCCCTGGAACGGGCGTGTGAAGGACTAGGGCGCGATGAGCGCATTGATTTATTTGACGGGTAATAAGTGCCTAGCAACTAGGCTGACACCACCGATGCGTCAAGACGCCCTGAAGGATCCAGACTGAGAAAGGCATGGTATCATTGGACGGCCTTGCATTCAGGGTGCGGTTACCCAGAGATTAAGTTGGTAGTGGTGGTGGTGTGGGGAAAGTAGATCTTGGAGCGGGTGCGTACATACAAGTCAGATGTACGGCATAATACCTACCTACCTGCTCATGATATTGATCAGGAAACCACCGAATTCGATCTGAGTGATTACCTAAGTATCCATGGATATACGTGAAGAATGACAAAGTGGTCGAGAGCCCGCCTGACGCGTCGCCGTCGCAGGCTTTAAAGTTACGGGAATTGAACGTTACAGCGCTGCATTTTCAGTTGGTTGAGGAAGAATCCGTATTCTTGAATAGTTGCAATCATGATGCGCCACAGACGGTATTTCCCTATGCTTGGTCAGCCATATGTAAGAAAACGGCCTAGGTGCATCCATGAATGCACGAGCATATGCGACATCGCATCTCCGAATGACCAGTCAACAAGTAATCTCTTACGGCCCAAATTTATGTACACGGCAACATCACCCGAGGTTCAATTCTTCTCGCTGTTCAGCATATGTTGAGCAGCCTCCGCGCGGGGTTAGATGTGATCCTATTGGGCCATCTCTTTTTATCCTCTCGAGAGGCGGGTAACCACGAAATTATCTCCATATCGATGCATGTACAGAACTAAATCCACACACGATAACGTGGGCTTAGATACCTGGGTCGAAGTTCTGGGATGAGCCGAAAAAAAAAAAAAAAAAAAAAAAAAAAAAAAAAAAAAAAAAAATTGCAAACAGAAACATCCCAACAATATGTGCCCTCTCAAAATGGACTAGTCGGCTAGGACCCATGCAAGTGAGTTAAAGTGCTTGCATAAGATAGCGAGCCCCGACTCCAACTGAGACCGCAGCCCCCCGCCAACTCCCGGTGTCTCCCACCTGTGAGTCACGGGCTGGCTGATAGCAACGCTGCGCGCCTCAGATATGGTGCATGTGTATGTGTGAACGCCACCACAGTGACACAAAAAGCAAATGATGCATACATATTTGACTAAGCCTGAAGACGGAGCAGGCCAGAGGTGGAAGTGCATAGACTACATAGGTGGTAGTAGTAGCGTAGCTCCACAGACACCCCCTCCCCCGTCGACCCCTCGACGAATCACGGTGACTACCTGCGGGCATGGCGAGCAACAGGAAGACTGCATTAGTGAGCGGGTGTTCGAATCCGTCCAGACAAACGCACGCTACGGTGGGCGGATTTCGCCTTGGTCGTCCCAGCCATCCAGACCGGTGGCAGTGGTGGACCTGTCCATTAGATCTGGATTCGATTTATATCTAAAGGAGCTAGCCATCTTTGCATATCACCGGTGTCAGCACCAAAGGTATAGGGGCCTTTTAGAAGAAATGGGAATATTCATCATTTCTTCTCGGGAAATAAAGGGAGGCCCCGAGTCTACTCGTCTCGTCTTCGCGGACAATGACCGGGGGGCCGAAATGCTATCAGCGATAGTTCAGAAGTGTAATAATACAAAAGGAAACCGTCCACCAGATCATCCGCCTCCGGGTCTTGCAGTCTAGATCGGTTCGCTTTTTCCTAGCTCCTTTCCGCCGTGTTTCTGGTCCTCTTCGCGAGCGTCCTGCCCAGAATATCCGTCCTCATAAAACCGAGGATTCCATGTGGTTTCGGTGATCTCCTCGTCAAAGAAAAAAACACGATTAAAAACTCAGCAGAAGCTCCTTGCTACGCTGGAGCTCCAGTGGTTATCGATATCTCTTTTAAGCCGTGATGTTACAAGTGTCTGAAATGAAGATATGCCGTCCGTCGTAGCCCAGTCAGATAAAACACCGAAACGCCTTTCTCACCGCATTATGGTGTTTATGTTATTAACACTCCGAAAGTGAAAGCCCGACGTCTCTGGAGATGTAACAAAAGAAAAAGAACGAAAGGGAAAACGTTAATCATTAAATTAGGGGCGATGGGTTTCCATGGATGAGATGGGAAAGATGATCAAGGACAAGGTGGGAGGCGGGAAAGCCCGCCTCGGCCGGTAGCCTAGAAGAAGTGTCGGTTGCTGCGAGGTGTGGTCCTGTCAATCGAAGTTAGCTTTACAGTGCTATCTGGGATTCTACGGTAGCCAGCTTACTGAGCACTGGAGATATCATCAACATGATTGCACAAGGCGACGAACAGGTCGAAGAAAAGTTGGGTGCCGCCGTTATACATCTCCAGTTGCATGGTACCGCTGCGCTTGAAGGTGCTGCGGCTTCGGATGATGAGGGCGAGATAGTGGGCCCTCAGCTTGGAGTCCGTGTCAGGTGTGTTGGCATATGCATATCGAGCCGATGCCAATATAGTGCTGCACTGGATACCGGACTCTTGAAGAGTCAGTTAGCCACTTGTCTTCAATGGCGACGGCATGGGATGTACTTACGAAGACCTTGCTTTCGCAGGGCCACTCGCTTGAGTTCCTCGAGACCATATTTATCGGCAGTGCAATAGATGACGGTGTCCTTCAGAAGGTCACCGTCGACGTCATGATGGTACACGGTGGCCTCGGAAGCGCTCCGACCCTCTTCGTCCAGCTGCTCAAGCTCCCAGGAGTTCCGACGCTTATTATGAACCAGTCGGGGGTAGTAGTCGCCCTTGTAAAGAAACTCCAGGACGGATGAAAAGATCTCAGGCTCTTCGTCAGGGAGATGAACGCGTTTGGTGTTCTGTGAGTCCATGTATTGTTCCGAAAGCATTCTCTGAAACCATGGTGAGGCGCTGAGGACGTCTTCGTGCGCTGCGAAAATACGCTGCTCCTTTCCGACGACAAGCGTGACGATTGACGGGGTCAAGGTACTGCCAAGAACAGGTCAGTAAGTTGAGGTTGAGAGAAGGGAAAAGCTCTCCAGAGGGGGACTAACTTGGCCGGAGAGGTCATAGAAACATCATTAGCCGTGGACGAACTCGCCGTGGTCGGCCGGCGACGTGGTTCATGACGACTCTTAGAAACCCCATGGGCTTTGCTGAATGACGAGTTGGACTTGCTGACTTTGTGACCTTTCGAGAAACTCTTAGAACCTGCATGCGGGTCGATTCGTCGGCTAAACATTTTGCTGGACTTCCGACCTCGTAATCAAAGCCCCCGAGTACTCGACCGATATCCCGACCGTAGGAATCCGGATTCGCCGAGTCGGGGTTTTTGGGAGTTGGGCGGGTCGAAAGCGTATCAATGGCAGGAGGAAACCGAGAGAGGAAAATGAAGATGCGAAAAGAGATGGAAATGATAAACTTACATGCCTAGAGCCCAGAGGTTGCGGATGAATGAAAGGGAAAAAGTCGACGGGCGGTGCCCTCTATATATAGTGCCGTACCCATGTCAGCCATGCGTGAGCGAATGCCTGCCTACCGTTGTGGTACGCCGTGCATTTTGCCCTTGCTAAAGCTGCCGTACGGTTACAATTTATTTCTAAGGCAAACACGTCTTTCCTGTGATGGTAGTTGACCGACGCGTCGCCAAGAAAACCCATTTACGCGAACCACGAGCGATATCACATGACTTGCTCCACTAAAGCCTGCTGAGGGCGGGTTCTCATTTAACGGGACGCAGCAAGCCTCCCTTGCCACCCCAAATCGGTCGTTTGACAAGGGAGTGCCACAGGGAGGCCAAGGGATGGGCGTACAGGGGGCGTCCCAGTGATCCGGCGAACAGAAAAAGTAAGAAAAAAGCACGGATTGACTTTCCATTTGAAACCTCAATCGCTTCTAGCCAAATGGATTCGAGGTCAATCTCATCACCGAAAGTTCCCTCTTTTTTGCTCAATTGCTGGAATACCGATGCATCAGGTGCTCTAACAGCTGGGAAGCATTGTTGAACTCACGAGTGCCATTATTCAAGATCGGTCTTTGGCACGTCGTGAACGTCACCAAAACGTCGGATCGGTGATACCAATACTCCCCACCAAGGTTTGGGTGAGGCGGGAGTAATGCCGAACAGTGCGGTAGCACTTCGAGTCATACACTAATAATGGGCCTAATGTCAGGGGCTTTCCCCGGAGCGTTTGGAGACATGCATCAGAGTTGATCCTTTTGGTACGCCACGGACAAGGGTGCAATCGAAGTCTTCCATATGTAGAAGCAATACCGCACTCTGATCCGTCCATACCATTCTCCGCTTAACGAAACCCCGAGCCAGCAACGCGGCATGTCAGATATAATCTCACGGATACCTCATATGGGAAGAAAATTCATGCTTGGAGGGTTTTTTATGAGTTCGGAGCGACCTGCAACTCTCGTTATTGGCTTCATAGGTCCGTACGGCGGAACTGATAGCTGCCCCGAGTCTTTCGCAACGGGACAACAGTGCGCAGATCACCGAGAAGCTGCCTGGCTGCGGTCACTCTCAGCAACATATGGTCCTGCTTAATTACCGTTGGTTTCTGCTTTTCCCCTCTTCATAAGAGGCTCATCCCGTGAAGATATCACCAACGTCGCTGGATCTTTTGTCAGCTCATCATGCACCATTGCGGACGCCAGTGCATAATCCCGGTTTTAGAGGGGAAATACCCCCGAAGCGGCCGAGATCACGACTCTTAGGAAGTCAATCGAATATCCAAGGGTTACAAGCCTCCGCGGAGACCTTACGTGTTATTTACATAGACACAGTCGAGCCGGGGGCCCATGCGAGTTTCGAGGTCCCCTAGTTACTAGTAGTAATTCGCGCCCGGTTATATACCGCCACCCAACTGTTTCACCACTGCCGAACCGCCTTACAACGTTATGATTTTGAACAACGATATGACAGCCATCTATATCCGGTCAGCTTTTTGGACCCAGTTGTTTTGAGACACGCCTGAGCTGACTGAGATGTTGCAAGCCCTCCCCTATTATGAGAGAGTTTCTCATATCCTTCGTCCTCACAGTGAAGCGTTCTTTTGCCTCTTTTTGGTACCTCCGGCTGGGCATTCTTTTCGCGGACCTCGGTCGATGCTACCTCGGGCCAGGTATCACTGTGGAAGCAACAATCATTGCATGCTTTGAGGGAGTATTGTTGGTGACCTTAATCCAGACGACGCTAGGCCGTGTGTATCAACGTCTATCGGGATGCTCTTTACGCTCGTTCCAACCAGGTTCGACCTTGCTTCTATCGAGGCGGGCTATGGTCGTAGATGCCGCTGCTATTTCCGTCGTGGCCACATTCCGGGCTGGGATCGTGCCGCATTCTGCGAGGCCTAGAGCCGAGGAGACTATCAGGATCTGGGCGATCTTCATTTCTTTATTTCGTTGATGAGTGCTGTTTCGTTCAGTTTCTATTTAACTTGAGAATAATGTTAAGGCAAGGATAGCAGTGGGTTCAAGGCCTGAGCCCTCCATTTATATCTTGTCGCGCACCTAGATCCTGGACATGTCATCTCCTTCTTTGACCCTATTTACGCCATATGTAAAGGATGGGTCGCCTTTATTCAATTGTGGCTTAGATTCTGTCTTCTTGTCCTTTATCGATCTCTATGTCTTACGGCCTTGGAATTCCTTGATTGTCCCTTTTACACAAACATCGCTTGTCAGATTGAATGAGGATTCGACTTTTAAGTGATGATAAAGAGACATTATGCCACTGCCATTCGCCACACGGGTCAACGGTGAAGGTTACTCGCTCAGTGAACAGCTATGATGCAATCACGAGGGATGAACCCGTATCGCCTTTTGCGGTCTTATGAAATTAGATGTCTGCACGAGCACAGCATGGAGCATCCTTTGTCTTCACCTAACATATCACCTTCAACTACCGACTGGGACTTACAGGCATCCATCCAGATTGTTGGCAGCCCGGATATCTCACACAGGCGGCTTAGGGGCTACGTTCCAATGTCGTAGCACCGCATGTCTGCTAGGCTAGCCATGCAATGCCCTCCTAACCTAGGAAGACAAACATTGTCCTTGCCAAGAGTAGATGCCCAAACTCGATAGAGTCCGATCTTGGATCCCTTGGGGTCGACGCTCAATGTTTGTTTGATTGCATAGGCCTTACTGCTTTGGCATGGGGACTTGAAATCGCTGGGCTCCATCGTATATCCCCAAGCTACTCGAATAGGGGAACTACAGCGGCCTATTCAAATAAGCTAGTGATCTCCTTCTGGTAGACGTGTCTGCCATAAACAAGATGGCATCTTCGCGATGTTTGGAGCATATCTTAATCTCGTTGCTGTACGGTTCTTTCCATCTGGTCTCTATTGATCAGGTAGACTTGGTTACCACTGACCACAACCCTTGTGGGCACTCCACCCCATGCTGACAGATTGCGACCCTTCACTAGAAAATCATCGAAGCGGTGAATCTACAAACAGCATATGGATCGGACGAGGCTCTTGCTATATAAACCTCAAGCGGCCGGATATGCTGCCATTGTTTTTTATTGACGCAGGCTTGTCTTCCTCATATCCTGGACTCCCTAACCGTACACGATCTTTAAGACATACATAAAGCTAACACAATGAAGCTCGTAGGCAGCCTTACTCTTACAGCCCTCATGACCATGGTTCGTGGCTCGATCAATGTGACTACTAGTGGTGTGTCATGTACCAATACGCACGGCCGGGATGACTCCATCACTTGGAGTACGAGCTCTGCTGGATGCGCTCACACCCACAACGCATTAGACGCAGATCTTCCCAAGTACCATAACTCTTCAACCACTTTAACTATGAGTCAGAGCTGGCGTACTCTCATCTACAATGCCACGTCCGTACATTACACAACGACTATTACCCTCAGTCCGCCTGGAGAGACCATGACTGCAAGCCGGAGCTCTAGCACTCTCAGCTTTACGACCACGGCCCAAGTACACAACAGCACCATCAACTTCGACCCTCCTACCACTCGCTCGACTGTAACCTCCGTGTCGTTTAGTACATTCACTGGCTCCGAAGGTGTTCATTTTACGGTTATTGGGGACCAACCTGATGAAGGCATTTCTTCCTTCCCTGCCCATGGTAAGTAATCCCATCGCCTTGTTGTTAAGTGTCTAGTGGTTCCCCTAACCGAACTGAAAAGTAACTTAGCTGACTCCGTTATTGATTTAGGTCATGACGCCGGAACACCTACGCTAGGTACCCAATGCATCTCTACGAGTTATAACCCTCCGTGGCTCTCAACTCGCACACTATCAGGCAGCGCACACCCAGCTCCTACCAACGGAACTGATGCGCTGCCGTTCAGAACCACACTCACAACGGTTACGGTTACGGTTACAGCTACATGAATGTAGCTAGACACCCCAGATCGGATCTCGATGATCCAGCTGCTACCCGGAGGCGGATGTCGGTATGGTGTTGTAACTCGGGATATGCTTCCAGGGGATTCGGGATGTCGGGAGGGGTCACTGTTCCTAGTCTTACCAGATATTCCTGATAGGTTCGCGTTTATGGCACAAGTGGAAACAACCATGTTGCCTCCTACTATGTAACTGGGTAGGCACACAGTTTACGAATAGAGATGCACTGCTTCTTGCCAGCACGCAGTTCGCCGTGGTTTCAAGGGTGATATCTGTCAACCTCGAAGTACACTTCTACTGTGTCTTTCTTCCTATGAACACTTCTCTTGACTTCTTTGACATGAATTTGGGATCCAGTAAGACATCTAACACCCCTAAGCCGGGAAACAACGGGCGTCGGGTGGGAAGGTACGGTAGAGAAGCTATGGATCACCGCATCGCCATGGAAACTGCCACCCGTGACTGCCAGTAAAAGGAAGTCCGTGGAAATTTTGGACATCTCGCTCAGGAAAAAAAGCTAGTCGCACCCGCGGTGCCTGTCATTACGAGCAGCAGATACCCAACGTATGTTAGGAAGGAACTTGCGGACTAGCACATGCGGACTCGTCGGCAGGAACTTATTGGAGCCTAAAACAAGCATCTTTTAAGACTCTGCCTTGTTTTTCAATTATATAAACTTGGCTTCAAAAGATCCGCGCGTTCAATCCCTTTATTCCACCCTTCCGCAACACCTCCAGCCCGCCTACCTTAAAACCTCTCTAGCCCTTCCCCGAATTGTTCGCTCACTTTCCCTCTGCTTGTCACCAGCGTTACTGGAATGGACACAAACCTATCTCAAGTCCTCATGGAGGCAGTCAGCCAGGGATTCGAAAGCGTGGCTCGTCTACAGGAAGATGAGATCAAGGCTCGCCAGCACTACAGGAAGGCCTTGATTATGATTGAACTAGTACAACAGGCAAAAGAGAAATTCGCAACTATTGACTCGGAAACAGCGGAACAATTGCGACACCTCGCACAACAGAAGGAACGAAAGGAGGAAGTCATGAAGGAGGCTCAAGGCGCACTCGATTTGATGGATGGAGACGTCTTCCACTCCCTATCCACTATGCTGCAGGACAATTTCACTGCACAGCAACAGGACTCACAGCAGCCCACGCCACCTGCGGCCGACCCGCCCAAGGAGGACCAGCAATCCGGTACCATAGACCCAGGCCTCATAACTAGGCGAGGTCTATCTCAAGCATCGGTTGAACTGGGAACCAACCCTGTAACTCCTCAGAAGGGCAAGTTAACCTTATTCTGCGACTTCGATCTCACCTCTACCGCCGCGTCTAACTTCTGTTTATACATAGCCACCCCAAAGGGAACCAAGCGCGCGGCTACTAAAGATAGTCCTGGCGAAGCCCCAGCTACTCACGACTCAAGGTCGACGGGTGACATCGACGCGGAGATCCCCTCCCGTCTCTCCCATCGAGCTCGCCGTGTTAGGACGACGTCTCCTAGTTCCAATGAATTGAACTCGTCCCATGCGTCTCCTAAGCGCTCCAACATGAGCCCAGTGGAGCCGGCAGAGGCCAGTAGCGAGACCATGCAGGGACAACGCCAGAAGTCTGGAGAGCTCAGAGACACGCCTTCGAGTTCCGTGCGCACGCGCGGGTGCGGCAGACCGAGGAAGTCGTACAATGTTATGAACTTCTATCGTGATCTGGGCATTTGAGAGATATGCAGGATTTTCCGGTGCTGGACAGACAGTGAGTTGTTTACGGACATAGAAGAGCGGATGAATGTAAGAGTAGAGGACTCATGTGGGCTACAGCATGTTCTGATAAGTGTGGCAAATTTTGCTGGAGATTGAGCTCTAGGAACTCGGTCCTACATGAGCTAGATGTCAATTCTTCTATCAATACTACATATACACGACCCTTCATCTTAATGGGCGGCCTTCCATGTAACATTAGTGGGCGGAGAGCATATTTGATGAACGAGTGAACTCCTTGTAAGGCTTCATTCCACTTCTGACACTTCCCGCCCGTATTCGGAGTCAGCGGCCTTCGCCGGACTAGCAGCCGGCTCAAGCAGCAGGGCCGAGACCAGTGGAAGGTCTTACGCAGGGGTGGCCGTGTATCGAGTCTCCTTTTCTCCGTTCTGCTCAGCTAGATGGGGTATAAACCGTAGGTTGGCCGGTACATGCGTGTGCATGATCGATGTGGCCCTTCGTAATTAGGAAGGAGAAAGAAACTAACAGCGACGAAAAAGTATGGCGTAAGTGCCGGGCATGTACACTGGCTAGGCAATACTAGTCTGATCGGCGCATTCTCTTCCCACGTCTTTCCTACCTACTTGGTTCCTCGTATATACCCACGTCTGGTAGACTCGTATCTTCCCTCCATTGAACACGAGCGCTCTAGAGACGGTGGAGAATCGCAGTTCTACATCGCGCGGGTGAGGCGTCCGTGTGCTAGACATCATTTAAGTCCTGGACCTAATACCGGAGGGCTTCTGCGCAGTGACGAAGGAGACGTCCGTCTATCCCTACGCACCTCTCGGGGCTGCCGGGCGTACGATTGTTATTCCCGTACAGCTCGTCCGTCTCCAGGGCCGTAAGAAAAGTCTCGTGGAAGGTCGCCATATTCGGGGAAGCGGTGCGTTCGAGGGAAGTGAATGCGGCAAGTCGCAAGCTTTTTTCGGCATTTGGAAAACTCTTACGACTTCAGGAAGACATAACGCACAGTCTGGATGAGGGGGAGAGGGACAGATTGGGCTCTGGTGGCAGCAGAACTGGGTTCCACGGGAACAAGTTTATCCTCATAGCTCCTGTTTAAGCGAACATAAACTCGAGTCAGGCCGCCACCATGCGTGTACACGATGCGTAGTGGGTAGATTTTAACGTGTCTTTCAATACGTATTGCCTTCATTGGTAGTGGTAACGGGTATGGCATCATGACCCACGACGGACCTGTCCACAATATCTCCGTCACCGTTCTAACGGCGACCGTCTGCGGCGCGCATGAATGCACAGTATTACCCTCAGTAGTAATACTCTGTTCCTACCTGTAGCCGGCGCGCATCGCGCATCAACCACGCAGAGGGATCAAGTGCCGATACCGTAACTCTTGACCCTGCTGAAGAAGAACGGCTTGTCGTTCTTCAAGCCGAACTCGGCCCAATCGTCCGTCAACTTGTTGTAGCTCCAGAAGCCCTTCCACACCAGCTTGTTGTTCCTGGTCTTGCCGGCGCTCCGCATGGACAGGTCCATGCGGTACATGTACTTGGGGCCGGCGCCTTCGGTCTCGACGAAGAGGGTGCCCTCGACGTCCGCCAGGTGGGCCGTCCCTTCCGGCGCGCCACCCTCGTCGACGCCGGGGCCGTCGTGGGGGCCCGACAGGCGCCAGCGGCCCTTGAGCGCCTGGCCCATGACGGCGGAGGGCAGGTGCAAGGCGGCGCCGTCGCGGTGGAGCCGTAGCAGGTCCTTGGTCAGGCGGTGGACGACGTGGGCGGGCTCCTCGGTGGTCAGCAGGCTGATGGCGGTGCCGTCGCGGAACAGCCGCAGGTACCGGTAGTAGGTGACGATGTGGACGGGGCTGTTCCAGGTGATCTGGTGGCCCGACGCCAGGCCCGCCCGGATGTAGTTGACCGTGGAGATGTAGCACCCGTTGAATCGGACGCGCGGGCGGCGGCGGAACATGTGCCGCCACGACGACCCGTATGCGCCGTGCAGCAGCGCGTCCGTCGTCGCGCGCTGCTCGGCCCGCCGGCGCGCCGCGAGCTCCTTCTCCTCCTCCGCCATGGTGACGAACGCGTCGTCGCCCACGAGCTCCTCCGCCTCGGACTCAGCGTCAAGCGGCTCCCATAGGACGCCCTGCTGGAAGTGGTAGTGCATGGCGTCGAAGCCGAACTCGGACCCCAGACACACACGGCGCCAGATCTGCTCCTCGGCGGCGACGAGATACGCCAGGCGCTTGCAGACCCGGGACAGGCGGACGAAGTCGCCTACGTCGGCGACGGCCACATCGCGGAGGATGTGGACCAAGATCTCGTCGGGCAGCTCGGCGATGGGGCACGGGGGCGGCGGGACGCCCTCCACCTCCGGGGGCGACCCCTGGATCGCCAGCCCGGCGAAACTGGCGATGAGATCGATGACCGATAAAGTGGGTCCCTCTAGGGAGTGGTGCGCGGTGTTAAGCACGGTCGCCGGGACATTCGACAGGTTCACTTGGCCGGCCGGCGGCGGCGGCTTCGCCCGCCACGCCGCCGCGAAGTGCTTGTTCTTGTAGAGCTGGTCAACCTGGCTGTCCATCCTGAAGGCCTTCCGGTAAAGCTGCAGGCTGTCGCCGAGTTTGCCGGAGGTCTCCTTCTCCACGGCGGCCTCGTAGAAATCGATGGCGGATTGTGGCTCCTTGTCCTTGCCTTTGAGGCCCTTCGACTCGCCATCGTCAAGTCTACGGCCGTCGCCTGCCCGGCTAAGTTCGGGCTCGTCAAAGCTCCGGGCTTGAACGTAGCGGTCATCCCCGTCGTCTGGTTGATTGTGTGTCCTCGAAGCCGGCTTTTTGTGTGGTTGTTCATTTCTCCTCGGAGGTCTGTTTGAAGAAGAGGAAGAAGATGAGGGGACTGCCTGGTTCGATGGGCGTGGTTGCGGAGCCGATCGGTTCCTAGCCCGGGCTGAGACTTCGGCTTGCCATTCCTTTCTGAAGTTCTCTAACTCGGACTGTATCTGGTCTGTGGGTGGATCCATATTGGCGGCGGATTTGTATGCAAGGTCTTTTTATGTCAGGCACTATAAGCTACTATGGTACAAATAAATATATAGACTTCAATGGAAGTAGCTCGAGGTGAGAGTTGAGGTTGATTTACATAGGAACTGGAGGTACGGGACAGAGAGTCATCGGTGAGTGAGACATGCCTGGGTTATCTTATCGCAGGTGCGTTTGGATGGTCGCAATGCGATCCGAGTGCATAACGCCACCGCCGCCGAACTTCTTTGAGAAGGAAAAGTGGGCAGCACCCAACGCATTCCAGAAGATCGGAAATTGGTTGCGATTCAAACATTTACATGTGGACATCTGTTGGTCGCCCCCGCGATTATTTTGAGGATTTCCTATATTTTTCAAATACCAAAGCTCACCACGATGCTTCACGCCCTCACGCTTGTACCTTGTACCTTAATCTCGGCGTTGAAGGTTCAAAGAATATACATACAATAGCATTCCATACGGGTAAGTAACTACCTGGTTTGCGACGACGATCTAATTGGTCATGACATGACATCACACCCCTCCGCCTGGGACTGGGTACTTGGGTACTTCGGAGGCAGGTCTCGACTCACGCTCCCTGCGACGACCGGCGTGGGATCGGAATTGCGAGGAAGCTCTCATTGGTCAATTTGGAATTCATTGCTTGAACCCCGAACTAAGAAAAAAAGAAATATTGCCTTCCGTCATTTGTTTCTGATGACCTAATCACACAGATAGCATTCCGGTCGTCGCAGACTCTCTGTACCACCGCTTCCCCAAATCTGCTGGAGCATTCTAAACGATTAACTTAAGCGCCTTCAGTCCATTTCATACCCAGGGTTACGCAGATTTCTGTTCGTTTTCCTTTATAACCGGGACAATATACACTTTCGTCTGCCCAAGAGAGCATTACCGAAGGGCGCCTCGGGACGACCGGGGTCGGCCTAAAATGCCCGCTTTCAGGGAAACTTTCGGTGGGCAAAACCACGACAGACTCTCAAGAGCCGAAGATGTGTTTGCTGGGGAGGCGATGATTGCATCGCGAGATGACGGGGTGGACGACCCCGTCGACCTCCCGGCCGGACAGAAGATGATCTCGGCGATTTCGGGTAGTCTTCTGACTGCTCTTCTGGGTAAGTAACTTGTGTTTTGGGACCTGCGCCATGGCCGAAACGAAACTAACGCCGCCGAACAGTCACTCCGCTTGATGTCGTTCGCGTGCGATTACAATCGCAAGGTTCGTCACAACCTTCTGCAGACTCCCAGAAGCTTGCGATTTCAGCACCGAATGCTTTCCGACCCTCCAACCTTGGCGTTACCGCTTGCTGCAGAGAGGTCTTCTTCATGAATAACAATGTCGAAGGCTGCATCATCCCGCCTGTGGTAAATCCGGCCGCGAACCCCGCAGCACCCGTTAATTGCGCCGTCGAACATGCCCAACAGAGGACGTTCAACTCCACGTACGACGGCCTGAGGAAGATTGCGCGGAACGAAGGCTTCACATCCTTATGGCGAGGGCTTTCGCCGACACTGGTCATGTCTGTTCCAGGGAATATCATCTATTTCACCGGCTACGATTGGCTCCGCTTCAATAGGCGTAGCCCGATATATAAGACCGCAAAGGATGAATATGCGCCGCTCATCGCGGGGTCAGTTGCGCGGGTGCTTGCAGCGACTGCCGTCGGCCCCATCGAGCTCTTTAGGACCCGACTTCAGGCTTCCCCAGGCTCGACAGCTACGGGACATCTCGCGAATACGTTCAAGGGAATTAGGGAGATGGTATTTGAGCATGGTTATCGGTCTCTATGGCGTGGTCTTACCTTGACGCTCTGGCGTGATGTACCATTTTCGGGAATGTATTGGTGGGGTTACGAGACCATCAGAGGGAAACTGACGGACATGAGGGACGAGAGGCATGGTCGCAGCCTAACTAAGGTCACCAGCGCTTCTCGAACAAGGTCTAGGTCAAGGTCCCAGAGTGAGGAGAATCATATGGCGACGCTGATGGACAGTTTCACGGCGGGAGCATTATCGGGCGCGTTTGCATCGATAGCGACGATGCCGTTCGACGTTGGCAAGACCAGGACGCAGGTCTTCAAAGACTCGGCAAAGAAGACGGCATCTTCGGCAGACAAGGCATTGGCCCCCGAGGAGCAGTCGATGATGCGGCTACTGTGGCACATATTTTCGACCGAGGGTGCTTCCGGCCTCTGGAGAGGATGGATACCCAGGACCCTCAAAGTAGCGCCCGCTTGCGCTATCATGATCAGCAGTTACGAGGTTGGAAAGCGAGTTTTTAGGTCTATGAACGAGCGGAAGGAGAGGAAGCTGAAGCGAAATGAAGTCGACGAGCCTTGACCCGGACTCGATTGATGTGTCGCATTTCTCTCTACTCACCTTGGTTTGCATCGGCCGGCGTTGATTTTAAAATTCATGATACCTCCTCACTATTAGATCCAGGAGGGGAAGCATTGGGTTATGGTCATGACTTGTGCCGGGGCAGAGAGATGATTCCATTAGACGGGAAGGGGCTTTTAGCATCCTCTAGCGGCGTGTATTGAATAGCATGTACTTGTACACTTGACGTTTGTAGTTCTAAGTTCCCCCGGAAGACTTATTAAAAGATTGGGGTTGCAAGGCTTTGATGTTAGAAGCAACAGTTAAGAAGATGATGTTCAATAGTTTGTATAACCGGAGCATTTCGTTTTATGTATTGGTTGGGATCTCTCTGCAACGATCCTGTCCTGCCGAGTAGGACTCTCCCTTGGCTCCCTGCTAACGGTAGGCATTTACGCACGCCACTAATCTCTGACTTCTAGTACTAGTGCAGGTCTGACCGCATCATTTACGCGTTCAAAGCGCAATGTCGCGTCTCGAAAACGCGCTTCACTATAAAACTCTATTAAACAATTCCTCACATCATATCACCAACTTTTACCTTCAATATTAAGCATATAACCGCGGTTTCTCGAATACCGCTTCGTTCCAGCCTGCTGTCGGTGTACTTCAAAGAAGATAAGATATTTAGTGTGCGGACTACCCGCCCGAATCCACCTTCAATTCTCCGACTAACTACTCCTCTACCGTAGTAGTAATACTCGGCCACCATCAGTTTCACCATTGTGTCCTCACGGAGCCTCGCCATCTTTACAGGTCCCCCTGCGTACTACCTCTACCACTGCCGTCTCGACTTACTTACCTTTAATCGCACTTCACGGCTTATTAGAGCTAGGCCTTGTCTCGGACCAGCAGCCAAACCTATCTCCAGACTCGGCCACCGAGTCACTATTCCCATCCGCGCAGTCGCTAGCACCCCGGCGACACCCACAATGTCAAGCGTGAAGCGCAAGAGCGACGGCGGGGCCCTCTCCGCGGGCGACTCCAACGCGAACAAGAAGCCCAAGGTCAACGCGAGCATCACGTCGTTCTTCGGGCCGCCCAAGGCGGCACCTTCTGCCTCTTCGTCTTCTTCGGCGGCGGGTTCTTCTGGTGGCCAGGCCGAACAACCCGCTCCCAAGTTCGACAAGGAGAAGTGGGTTGCCGGCCTCACCGATGAGCAGCGCAAGTTCCTTTCTCTCGAGATCGAGACGCTCGACCCCAGCTGGCTCGCCGTGCTCAAGGACGAGATCACCACCCGCGAGTTCATCGAGCTCAAGAAGTTCCTCGACCGCGAGGCCGGCGCTGGGAAGAAGATATTCCCTCCGAGGCAGGATATATATTCTTGGTACGTCTCCTTTTCGTAACCTCGCCTCGTATTCTATATGTACCTGTACCTATTGCCGTCCCAGTGCAACTTTTCACCGAACTTGCCAACTTACACTTCCTCACAGGTCTCGTCACACCCCCTTCCACAGCGTGAAATGTGTGATCCTGGGCCAGGACCCGTACCACAACGTTAACCAGGCGCACGGCCTGGCATTCAGCGTGCGGCCGCCGACGCCGGCACCGCCGTCGCTGCGCAATATGTACGTGGCGCTGAAGCGGGACTACCCGTCATTCACGCCGCCGGCGGGCAATGGCGGGCTGCTGACGCCGTGGGCGGATCGCGGGGTGCTGCTGCTCAACACGTGCCTCACGGTGCGGGCGCACGAGGCCAACTCGCACGCGAACCGCGGCTGGGAGCGCTTCACGCAGCGCGCCATCGACGTGGTGGCGCAGCGGCGCACGCGCGGCGTCGTCTTCATGGCCTGGGGCACCCCCGCCGGCAAGCGCGTACAGCGCGTCGACCGCCGCCGCCACCTCGTCCTCCAGAGCGTCCACCCGAGCCCCCTGAGCGCCGCCCGCGGCTTCTTCGACTGCGGCCACTTCCGCAAGGCCAACGACTGGCTCGTCGAGCGCTACGGCCCCGGCGCCGAGATCGACTGGGATCTCAACCCCGCTTCTTCTGCTGCGAAGAAGAAGGATCCCGCGCCGGCGCCGGCGCCCGCGGTGGGGACGAAGAAGGAAAAATACGAAGAAGAAGAGGAGAAGGGGGAAGACAAGAAAGAGGAGAAGGCTGACGCCCTCCCGCCCCCGGTCGTGGCCGTGGGCAAGCTGGACGGGGCGAAGAATCAGGAGAAGAGCGAGCTGTTGGAGAAGGAGGGCGAGGACGGCAAGGCCGAAGTTGAGACCGAGGCTGAGGCTGAAGAGTCGAAGTAAGGTGGGGTGCCGGTTGCCCAACGTTATTTGTCGTACATTTGTGGCTATGGGGGTCTTGAGGGTTTGAGATGCGGTGTCCGGATGTGTGTCGTCTTATATGTGCGTTGTCTTATATGTCAGTTCACTCCACGGGAGACATGGATCGGTCTTTTGGCGTCTTGTTCTGGTCCGGTTTGTAAACAGTCATTCGAGGCAAGGCCGTTTAAAACTATAATGATGGATATGTATCTTGAGGATAATCAAATAGGTGTGCTTGGGTGTTTTACATATATTCTGTCTTTTATATCTTTTAACGGCAGTTCATGGCGAATCGCGTTTCATAATATATAGCGTTGCCCGTAACATGGGATACGCATACCCCTTAATACAATATGCAATATACGCAGTTGCGGACTCGATATTGTACGGCGGGATAGTAGTAACGTAAGTAGCCATTAGTATCTAAGACTGCGGCTGCTAAGTCAAACCAGTTAGGTAATCTCGTGCTGAGTATGCTGCCCTCTACATCTCGCCGTTTCAGAATCTCCCGAATACTACTACGCTACTACTGTTGCTGCTAAGTGACTCCCGACAATCCGTATAACGAATGAATTGTGCCTGCCCCGACAGCAGCCCCAACGTTCCTCTCCCATCCGTTTAACCTGCCGTACGTTTAGTATTACTCGAGGACGAGGCCGCCCTTTCTCCACCTCCCACCCGGGCCGCGCCTTGCCCGCTTCGAGCTGGAAGGCGGTGCTGACCTTGAGACCCCGCACGTGCTACGTCGCGGTACCGGTAAAGGATGCTTCTCAAGAAAAGGAGAAATGGAAGGGTACATACTCACGTCGGCGTACTCGACGATGCCCTGCTTCTTCATCAGCGGCACGTCCGCGGGTAGGTGCACCTTATGGAACCATCCCAAGAAGGTCTCCACTCAGACCCCTTCTTTGCAGAAGTGCCCCACGGGGTATTTGATTGATAGGCCCGTCTTTGTCGCGGACCGGGGCGGAGTTGGTTTCTTCTTCTTCTTCTCCCTCGCAGGTCGCTGCAAGCAAACAGAGATTTGGACTCAATCTTGAGTCTCAAGACACCCGCTCTCTTTATGCCAGGGGTCATGTCTTCGGGGAGAGCAGGACATTATCCCTCTCAGTTTGACTGATCCTCCCGACGCACCCCAGTGTCATCCTATCCCCTACACCGGCATGTCTTGGCGCTCTTTGCGCCACCTGTTGATGGTTCAGCGCGTCGATCTCGGAGCCCCGACGACGCTGGGCTCTCAGTGCAAGAAAACTCGGCATACGGATTCGGGAGCTCTGATAGCTATAATGTTCACCGCGATTGTTTTTACTGTGCACGTGTAATTTCCACCCGAATGGCACATTAAAGGGAGTTTATTAGCTGATTTTAATTTTCTCTTCTTTTCCACTTTCCTGTTTGCCCATGAGCTCAGGTAGATAAGCTGGTCTGAACACAGGTACGGAAAAATTTACGGGTGACACGAAATCGATGCTTGAGATGTACCTTCGCACGAGAAAAATTTACTGTTCCGGACAGTCCCAGATATTTCCCATTATCTAGATCAGTTACACGATATCCCGGAGAGACACGGAAAGGAAAATTCTTGATAATGAAGAGTTGGCATCATTTTGTTTTCTTAGAAACCCATATTCTTTTAGGAATCGACTTGTGCTGTTTAATAGGAGATACTAGACGTATAACGTCTTTTTATTATTAATATTAGCAACGCTTTTTTAGTTAAGCGATGAAATATTCTTAGATTACTTGTCCTCTACGGGTTCTCGTAAAGATCGTAATATCATAGCCTAAAGATACGAGGCTAGCTGGGCTAGGACAGATGGGGAAGAAGTTACATCTCAGAGAGGCCTTGATATCATTAACGTTCGGAAGCCAACAAGTTTTGCTCTGATATCTTGTTGTATGCGTTACTACTATCCCGAACAGCCAACAGCCCCTTTCCGGCTCGACATGCTCTCATACATAAGGAACCGCGTAACTCCATATTCCGGAGAGAGTTCATCTCAGACAGGTAATGGTGATAAATGCATCACGAGATTATATAATATCAAATGGGCTCCTCAACAGCGTTCATGGCATGTTCAGTAAGCATACTAATTCAAAGAATTGCGTTATAAACATAGAAATCCGATTCGACCGGGACGGTGAAGTGGACTATCCCGGACCTCTACAGCTAGGAGAGATAGCCCAGACATATTGTCTACGGAGGTAATCAAACACTAGGGCGAGAATACTACTTCGACTATGTTGAAGGAAGAATGGACTATATGCCGCGCTATTAAGGGGAGGGGTGTTCGTCATTGGTTTTCCACATCGATTCATTGATTCTTTTTTATGCGATATTACTGTCATGCTTAATACTTTCCTAACACAAAGATTTCATTATTCAGGGCAAAAGTTGGTGAACTTGATCATAGCACATATACTGCATCAAACAGGATAGTACAATGAGTTCATACTTGTTTTATCAGAGCAAATGGTGAAGTACGGAGTGAAAGGCAGAGGAAGCAGCCTAGCTGGTAGTTCGTAGTATAGGCAGTAAATAGATAACCATTAATGCCTTCCTTCTTTCTAATTACTCGGGGCGAAGCCCCCCTATATATACAGAAACCAGACCCTCACTGGTGGGGCACTGGGGCCTCAAAAGGGGGTCACACGTTGGCACCGGACACGATTCTCCCCCCATCCTTGCCCCCTCCGCCCTTTCTACTTTCTATTTTGCAGAAATCACACAACCCTCTCTACGTTAACATACTGTTAAATGGTACGTGGCATACTTATTGCTCCATCTTCAGTTAGGAGCCGGGTGACGCAGATCGTCGAGAGCTACCAGCTTACAACGCCCACCTCATGGAACGTAACGAATTTGTTCGGGCGGGTATCTGTCATCTAAAAAAGCTGGTCACCATAAACTATATCGCGAGTGTGATATGTGATACTGGAGGAGGCATGAACTAGATTATCCGAAACGGAACTTTCCACCATTCAGAATGCGGATTGATAGCGGTATGCCCTTGTTTCCGATAGTCATGACCATTGCCACCAAGGTGGCGAGTGCTATATTAGCCCCAACTGCTGTATTGGTTCTATTTCCAGGAGCCGTCGTGTGTCCGAATGTCCATCGGTCCGCCCTCGTCCCCGGAAAATAATTCAACTCCGGCCAAGGGGGTTTTAAAATAAACACCTGTTAGTATTAACAGGGGCCTGAATCATGTTAGCGCCCTCATTTGCCCAGATTTCGTTGCCGCGGTCTCTCCATTTCTTTGAGCCTTGACGAGGAACTATAACAATCGCTAGAGAGATATTGTCGGAGTCTGGAGGAGGAGACTCGATGTAGAAACGAATTGACGGAGTTTCGGAACGCAGCGGCGTCGGGCAGAGCGGCACAACAGAAGGTAGATTTGTCAACTCTGATGTACGATATACTCCTTTCTAAGCTTATGGGGCTGTAGACCGAGCCAAAGCTTATACATATAAGACAAATAAGTGCCTTGCATGAAACCGTAGTAATCTTGGACCTGATTGCTTTTCGCAATGGCTAGGACTTGGTCTTCAAATTCATCCCAACCTTCTGACTGATGGAAGATCCTTCCAATACCATCTAGGGCAACTAATGTAACCGTAGTATAAAGTGGCTCAGTAAGAGAATAGTAACTATGCAATAGAAAATCGAATGGCCTTGAAGTTGAGGGGCAAGGAACGTCGTCAGGAGGTACAGTACAAGGCAGCTTGGCACATCGTACATACAAGTAGATTGGTTTCCCTCTCACTTGCAGGAGTAGTCAATTAAGCTTATTACACATTATTTTAGCAAATGGATTCGACTTATAGATAGAATCTTGATGCTGAGATGTTACCATGTCGAATAATGAGGTCTGGAAGCGGGACACAAGAATGTTCTGATTAAAACAAAGAATCTACTTGGTTGTAATGTACAGCGCTATATAGGGGTAGCATTTATAATGTCAGATGACTGAGTGGCATGATGGTGGCTCCAGGATGAGCTGTTTTCAACGGTATGTATATTTCTGGCTAAGGAAAGTGTAGATTGTGCCACCATCTTGAAGGTCTAGCTCATCACTCAGGTGATCGATCAAGTATCTGCAAGAGTATCGTGCTGCTGTCAATGGCTTGGGGTTGCGGCAGAAAGTCTCTCGTTCCATCTAGTTACATGGAAAAGCTATTCTGCAACCCACACCATCAGTTTGTGGGAACTTGTGGCACGCTTGCTCTTTCTCCAGCTGATGATCCATGCCTTTATATGACAGCCGGCCATTCGGTCGATAGAAGTCGTCGACATAGAGGTCCACGTATTCAGGAAGGGTGCCTTTGAGGGTGATCTTCGGGTTGGATGGGCTTGTCTTGAACATCTGCAAATTATTGCAGTCTGAGTCGAACAGCGTGGCAATCCGGTATTTGCTTCGCGAGCTGCCGTCACTTGTTGCAATGTAGACCGTACAAGATTCCCTGCCCACCGGGAGGCACCTCGGCCAGTCGAAGCCCCCACGCGCCTCAAGAGTGGTCTCTGGCAA
Source organism: Monosporascus sp. CRB-8-3 (assembly GCA_004155055.1). Taxonomy (NCBI): domain Eukaryota; kingdom Fungi; phylum Ascomycota; class Sordariomycetes; order Xylariales; genus Monosporascus; species Monosporascus sp. CRB-8-3. Next base: position 1,765 of record QJNZ01000337.1, on the reverse strand, counting down.
GGTGGGGGTAGCAGCAGCGGCCTTCAGCAGCGGTAGGCCGAGGACGACGTTGGTGAGTGCTAGGTAAAGCTTCATCGTCTTGAGAATATGTAGAGGCAGTTATAACGAGGGTTTGGCAGTATAAAAACCAGAATATAAGTATAGGACTGTCCGTGATGATACGGGAAAAGTTAACCAGTCAACCAAAAGGGACGAGGTGCATTTATGTACTAGCACTAGTACATGCAAGCATAGCTCTTCTACCGGCTAAAGGCGACTTACGCATCTTTGGGTGAAACGGTTCCTGCATGTAACATGGGTGCATTGTGTATGGCACCAAACTTGTAACTGAAAGACATCCTATGATCCATAGCCTTGCCGGCTAAGCCCTTGTTAGCACTGCTTTAAGCCAGACGGCTAGGGGGACAATCCCCATCATGAAGAAATATAGATTCTATATGTCAATCTACAGGACAGGATTATCCTAGTCCCCATGTTAGGAATGGGAAGAAGACTGCTATAATACGTTTCCACTACAAAAATAGAGAAGATGAGAATCACAAGAACTAAGGCTACCAGGATGTAAATACGCCATATGCAGGTCACGTAAAGCGGCCTTGGTAAGATCTAGGCTTCTCGTAAAAAGCACTAAAAATAGACCTTCGGACAATTGTTTCGTTGGTAACATTCTGTCCACTTTGCCATATCCAACAAAGACGGAACTTTCTGTTCAGTTGATCGTATAATTAGCTAATCGTGTAGGGTTTTGGAGATCCTTTCGCTGTCCTTTAGGATTGTGATCCCGACCACTCTGCTGCCACACGGCACGATTTCGGAGGCAGGGCTTCAGTTCAGGCTGAAGGCAGATTTTTCGTCACTCTCCTCTTTTCCTTGCCCATTTATGCGTTTCATGCGAAGTCCCGTATTCTGTGAATAGGCCTGGCGGTTGAATTATTGACGGCCGTAGAAGATATAGCGGAAAAGATTAGCAACCTGCGGCCAGATATACAGCAAAATTAACGCGGAAATCGCGCCCGCAATCATACGCAGTTTATCGTATGTTCCTGTTTGATCCCAGCCCTCGTAGTGATTGAATGCGTCAATGCCATCCCAGACGCTGTAGGCCATTGGCACCACCCCGCCGATAACAGCTCTTAAGTCATCCCATTCTAGTCGTGCGCGATCCAGGGCAGATATGGGAACATCCCTTCCTACAAGTCGCTTCAATTAGCAGATATCACGATGTGACTCGAGGCGAACTGGATGAAAATTACCGGTATCGCTCTCGTTATGCTTCTCTTTTGGTTCGGCCATAACTGTTGGTTTTTGGCTGTTGATTCTTGGCTATTGGAGTTGGTTGTCTTGGCATTTTGGTGCGAAAGGGTATCAGTTGGCGATGGTTGAGTGAGAAATAAGAGAGATGGTTTTCTACACGAAGACGATTAAGGCGCAGGGGAGTTGGGTCTTTTATAACTTGATGAGTTGGGTTAGGGGCGGAAACGAGCTAACAAAAAGTTGTATACAACCGCTGCCGTAGCTATTTGTGGCTGTGCGCACCCAGATCCGGGTTGACCGTTCTAAGGAGAGACCGGGGTGGTCATTCGTTCAAGGAGGTGCCAATCCCATGCGGCGGCGATACCTACTTAGGAGTAGGGTCTCATCGTGACTTTATGTGCTAATTATGAAGTATAACCAGATGATGTATGTCCCATCCAGATCAAGTACCTACAGTGTGCTCTTGAGTCGTAAGCGCCCTCCTTCGCCATCAAGTCCAGGACCCTTCCCT